>JAAEAF010006292.1:0-15000 GCA_011037195.1 Triatoma infestans | reverse complement strand
CCTTAGCAGCCTTCCTCCTTCCTTCATCCCTTTCCCCTTGAGCAACCCTCCTGAGACGGTATACTTCTTTCTTCTTCCTTTCCAGCTCCTCGTTCCACCACTTTTGCCTCTTCCGCCTCCGACCACCACCTCCCCCAGTTGCTCGCCTTGCTGCTGCCACTATACCATCCTGAAGGTTCCGTATCCGCTGGCCAACCTGTTCCTCTTCGCCGCCACTGCTCCTGGTCCTACTCCACTCCTCCCTTAAGCAGTCCCCGTACATATCCCATCTAACCCTTCGCAATCTCCTTGGCTGCCTCCTACCACTTCCTCGCCCTCCTTGGACCCCAAACAGAATTAGCCGATGATCCGTATTTACTTCCGCATCCAAAACCTTCCAGTTCCTAAGGGAGCCTGCAGTCCCTTCCCCACACAAGGTAACGTCTATGTTTGTTCCTTCGTTCCCCCTGATGTATGTCCTCAATTCCCCATCCTTATTTGCCACATACAAGCCATTCACCAGGATGAACTCCTTTACCACACGTCCCCGGTCGTCCTCCCTGCCACTAAACCATAGGTCAGACTTGGCGTTCACGTCCGCGCCGATCACAACCCTTCCTGCCTCTGTACCCAACTCCCGAAGCCCGCGCTCCAGCCTGTCCAAATATCCATCCACTGGGTCACTAAACTGGAAGTATGCCGAAACCAGTACCAGCTTCTTCCCAATCTCGTCGCCCACCACTTCCACAAAGACACAGTGGCTGTCGCTCAAGTCGTCGTGCATAAGGACGTCTACCTCTTCAGACATAACCACCACCGCCGCCATCGGCCGATGCCCTTCGCCCACTAGCACCTTGTCCCTAACGCCGAACCCCGGGATTCTTCCCCCAACACTGTAAGGCTCCTGCAGCAAGAGCGCATCCAGGCGCATTTCCTCAGCGATCTTCCGTATCTCATCTATTGCCACCCTTGATCGGCCCAAATTGATTTGCCCAATCCTAAAGAGCTTCCTATTGGCCATAGTCAATAGACTTCACCCACGCCTTCAAGACCGCCTTATAGACCGGACACTCCTTACTTCTGCTCCCATGGTTGCCTCCCTTGCAATTGACGCACTTAACTCCTCCTTCCGTCTTGCAGTCCACTCCCAAGTGTCCCTTGCCGCCACACTTGATACAGTGTACCTGTTCCTGACACCAACGTGTCATATGCCCAAACCCAAAGCACTTCAGACACTGGGGTGCTTCCGCATAATCCTCCATTCTGCACGACACCCACCCCACTCTTAGCCGTCCTTCCGACACCAACCTGGTCCGAACTTCCGGGCTAACCTCCAAGACCATGTTCTTCCTCGCACCAAACCTCCTGACGAATCTCACCCGACAGTCCTTCTGGAAGCCTTCCTTTTCTTTCCCACATACCTCTCGCAGGCGGTCCAGAACTATCCCTTCCTCTTGCTCGATGGGGACGTCGAACACACAGACCCACGGAGCTTTCTTCTTTACGTCCACAACTTTGAAACCCTTCTCTTTCAGGTCCTTATCCTCCTTCATCACATTCATCTGCTCCTTCTCCTTGACTTCTACGAAGACACTCTCCCGTCCCTTCCGGAATCCCTGGATCTCCCAACCCTTCTGGACCGGGTCGATTTCCTTAATCAGCGTCTTCTTGACCTCTATCCCTGACATCTTCTTCCCCTCCTCTTCCTTCACAATCCTCACCAGATTCACCGTCCTCTTCTCCTTCTTCCTGCTCTTCACCTTCCACGCATACGAGGACGATTCTTCCCCGTCAATCTCCATCCCCTCAGCTCCACCTCCAGGCTTCACCCCTGTTCTTCTAATATCCTCAATCATCTCCTCAATCCGCTTCCCGCTCTCGACCCTCTCCTTCTGCATCTCGCCAATCCTTCCCACACTGTGCCCCACCGACTCCCACATCGAAGCCACCTTCGATCCCATAGTCTGCACCTCCGCCTTCACCTCCTCGATTCTGCCTTTGCCCTGCAGCCCCTCCCTCTCCAAAGATTTTGGCACCTCTTGAACTTTCGCCTGCACCTGGTTTAACGTGCCACATAGGCCATCCAGTTTCTGCGAGAGCTCATCGACTCTTCTCCCTTGGTCCCTCTTGTTGGCTTCCATCTCCTTGCGCACCCTATTCTCCATCTCTCCCCACATCGTCTCCATCCTCGTCTCGATTTCTTGGGAGACCCCCACCCACAAGTCCAACTTCCTATCCATCTTCTGGACACATTGCTCCACTTTACTACCCATCCTCTCTGACTCGTCACACACTCGAGTGTAGCGATCTACCACCTTCTCCACTTTTGCTTCCATGGCCTTATACTCCACAGCCATCTCCTTGATGATACCCATCAACTTTTCCACTTTCCGGTTTGTAAAGACCGCGCTCTTCTGCGCAATGTTTTTCCTTGCCGGATCAGCCCACTCCTTATAATGCCTCTCTTCCTCCACGGCCATCTCCAACCACTGCCTAATCTGGCCATGTTCCACTCCCAGCGCATCCATAAACAACTCCGGCGGAGAATCCCCCCCGAGCCTCCTCTTCTTTGAGCCAGCCGGCGTTCCCCAGCTGCCCTCTCCAATGGCCTCCAGCTCACGCTGAATCGGTACCCCCTCTTCCTCCTCCTCCATCCCAATGTCCCTCTCAGTCCTGGACGACCCCTCGGCCATCCTTGTAGCCTAAACTACCCCTTGTACCAAAAAAACCCGATAAAATACCGCCTATACACCGCTTAAATTCTCGAACCACTCACTCAACCAATGATACGCCTTATTACGCAATCACACCAATCCTCTCACTCACGCAAAACTCCTCCAAAATATTCAAAAATATTCAAAAACTAGAATACCTAAACCTTTAAAAACTTAAATAAGCACCAACCTACACCAATTCCCACTGAACCAAGGATAAGCCTTAAAAACACCAGACCTACCAAAATCCCGGTAAAAAAACCACCTATAAGCCACCTAAATTCTCGAATCACCCACTCAACCAATAATTACGAGTTATTACGCAATCACACCAATTCTCTCACTCACGCAAAACTCCTCCAAAATATTCAAAAATATTCGACAACTAGAATACCTAAACCTTTAAAAAACTTAAATAAGCACTAACCTGTACTAATTCCCACTGAGTTCAGTCCTCAAAAAAGCCAACAGCAGATCCAACGGACGTTCCAAGCTCTCCTATCACACTTTCACTAATCCCACACTTTTCACTCAACCAATAATTGTACAAATTTACACACGCAAGGATAAGCTTCAAAACACCAGACCTACCAAAAATCCCGATAAAATACCGCCTAAAAGCCACTCAAATTCTCAAACAACTCACTCACCCAATGACTACGCCTTATTGCGCAATCACACAAATTCTCTCACTCAAGCAAAAACTCCTCCAAAATATTCAAAATATTCAGAATTTAGAATACCTAACTATTTAAAACCTTTAATAAGCACTAACCTGTACTAATTCCACCTAAATCCAGCCCACAACTGATCCTATGGAACGTTCCAGACCCTATTCCAAACTTCCACTAATTTCACCCCTTTCACTCACTCGATATTTACGAAACCTTACACACACCAAAATAAACCTTAAAAGCATACGCACACCAAATTTCACGATAAAATACCGCTTATAACCACTTTAAAAACCGCACAATTGCAGAGACGATGTTAACACGGTCAAAGCAAGATGGCGACTCCACAGTAGATAGGGACAGAGGGAATCTCGTTAATCCATTCATGCGCGTCACTAATTAGATGACGAGGCATTTGGCTAGTAACGGTATATTTGAGCTGATTCTAGATATATACATAGTATTACAATACGTTACATTACATATATGCACACAGATTTTATACTTAAATCAACTACATACAATTCCATATTACAAAGTCACATAATAAGTAAACATTTCATTACAGAAGTTGCTATATACATCACAGACAATACATAAGATACATTCAACACAGTGGGCGGCTCTACGCCCCAATAGGCCATACATGGCCGAAAAACAAACCCATAAGGGCCAACGTAATTACTTCCCATACAGGGAAGCAAGTGGAGTGCTCGTCTAGCCGCCTGATTCACCCCTTAATAAGAGACAATTATCCAAGAGAGAAATCCAAAAGGACAGAGAGGGAACCCAAAAGACTACACAACAGCATAGAACGCCCTCTAGAGGGGCACCCTCGACCTCGGTCAACCGCCCCGACCCGCACGAATTTGGTTCCATCGGGTCCAACCTATATGGGAACCGCGAAGAACTCGCTCCGTAACCCAATCCAAAACTTTCCCACGAATTCCCAATTCTTTCAAATCAAGTGCGGACCGACGACACCATATTCCTTTCCAAGAGACCGTGACCGCCGCCACACCCACCTCGGATCTGCCCGTTAGAGCAGTAACCGCGCCCCTGACCTCCGGAGTGTCATATTTCTGCTTCTTCAGCTGATTTGCCGCCGCCAACCCATTCCCAGGCGAAATAATCTGCACGTCTAACACCCAAGCCCGATTTCTCCTGGCAACAACCATATCCGGCCGGACTACCCCCCCTCTAAGCGTCATCGATACCTCCGTATGAACTCTGAACCTGCGCCGCTCAAAAGCCCCGGCAAGCAGTCGCACAATCGCGTTATGACGAAGAATCCGCCCCCCTTTGGTCAGCGGACAGACCTGTATAGTGTGGGCCACCGTCTCCGCACGCGAACAGCCAGCTCTACACCACAATGCTCCCGCCCGACCCCTCCTGCCCCTGGACACACGCATTCTACTCGGCAAACACCCGGAGTGTAAACGGACAAACTCCACGAACTCCCTGCCTGATAGCGCATCCGCCCCCTCCAGCTTCCAGCCATACGAGGCCCGGCATTTGGCCGATTCAGCGAGGTCACCACCATCCACCCTACTATAAAGGTCCCGCGCCTGCGCTTGTCGCACCTCATCCGTCGACGCCTCCTCAGAGACCTCCATAGTCCCCTCCCCAAGCTCCTCCCCCTCATCGTCCTCCCACCGCGACAATATCCGCTCCAGCCGCAACCTCCTCCACACGCGCACCAACCTCTCCATCTGCGGGACAGCAAGCCCACCCAACGCCACCGGAGCATGGAGATATGAATTGGGGACTTCATGTGGTAGCCTCAACCACCCCCTGACAAACGCTCTGACCTGCACATCCAACCTCCTCAAGTCAGCACGCCTAACCCGACCCAACACCAACCCATGGTAAGTGCCCGGCAGCAAGTGATCCCTAACTAGCACCAACTTCTGTTGGGGCCTCAGAGGGGCTCTGTGTATTCTCTTCAAGTCCTCCCCAATCTTCGGTGCCGCCTCACCGACTCCGGATGCGCTAAACTCCACCCCCAAATATCTGAAAGTGTCCGCAATCCCCATCGCAGGAACATTAACTCCCGCCAAAGAAAACGACACTCCTACATCTACTTTCAAAAGCTTCTGTCTCCCCGATGGGTTCAGGCATAGCGACCATGATTTCATCGAGTTAGGACTAAGTCCACATTCCGCCAGAGCCAACTCCGCGCTCGCCAACAATGCCCGCATACCAACCTCAGACGCCGCAAACAGCATGACATCATCCGCATAGGCCATCGCGTTAACCCGCTGCCCCGGCGCCCCAAAACGGAACCCCACCCTTTCTGGGGGGCTACGGATCACATGATCCATAACCATATTAAATAGCCACGGGGATAGCGGGTCGCCCTGCCTAACTCCCCGGGCCACCCTGATAGGACCCGATCGCTCACCTCTCCACCTTATTCTGGTCGAGGAGCGCGACAGGCACCTCCTTACGTATTCCACCAAACCAGTAGGGGCCCCCCGTCGGCGCAACATAACAATTATTGCCTCATGAACGCCTTAGAGACGCCTTACACTATCGAACGCCTTACACTATCGAACGCCTTAGAGACGTCCAAACTCACCATCACCAGCGAGCTACGCGACCTCCAGGCCCTCCGAAGAATGGCATTAAGCCGCACCACGGAGCCAAAGGTATGAGGGAGTATTCGTACTCACATAGGGCGAAACTTCCCTATGTTTCACGAGACGGCTATCCCGTCGCGGAACCTCATACTAGCCTATCCATCGCGTCCTCGTCGCTGGCTCTGGTAACATCTGCGCTCCACTTTTGTGGAAGCATGGGTGGCCAAGATGGATGGCGAACGCAGAGGGTAGCCCTCGGGCTATTTGGGAACCTAGCACTCCCACGTACCTCAGCTACAATTACAGACTAACAAATGCAGTGGTATTCCCTTTAGGAGTGTGAGTAGGTGGAGATTTTCTTTTCTTCCGCCCTCTGTTTGGGTCGCCATAATTTATGTGCGGCCTGAATCTCTTGCAGTGAATTCTTTTGCTGCGGAGCCTCTGGGGGAGTTCATACTGCATCACTTACACCTAAACGCCTTAACATTAAACACTTACACAATTACAGTTTTACACGCCAGTGGCACGTGCTGGTGCCACCCACATGTTTGCCGTGTGTGGATACCTGTGTCGTGGGGAAAGGAAGTCCTGGTGGTTGAGGGCGCAGGTTCACGCTAGAGGCAAGTTACCTCAGCGGGCCTGGAAGTCCAACACACCACTTTGGTTCCGGACTCCGCTAAACAGGCGGCCAGAGCCTAACCCAGCTCTGGTCAATCGGCTAGCGTAAAATACGCATGGGTGAGCTCCTGGGTATTGTGGGCCTTGGCTCACAATCCCCGGGCGCTATATCTCTGGGGTAGCTCTGGCGCTTCTTTATAGCGTCCCAATTTGTGAGGCTCCGTGGAGGGTGGAGAGCTCCGGAGATGAATTTTTAACTTAATTTATGGATTTAAATGAAGTAAAATCGTCAGCCGAGGGCCCCTTAGAGGAGGGGGGTCATCGGTGGTGGGGGAAACTCCTCTGTGCATCTAGGGTTGGGCGACCAGGGCTCGGATGCACTTGGGGGGAAACTGGATAGTATTTCCAGGAGTATGGAGAACCTGCTTCTGGAGGAGAGCGCGCCAATAGTCGCTGCGGAGGACTCGTTCACCTGCGGAGATGAATGGCACGTGGTCAAAGGAAAGAAGCGAGGCAATTCTGCGTCGGCCACGGCTGCTGCGAATTCCTCTGCGAAGGAAAAGGAAGCTAAGCCAACTTCTGGTAAGGTGTCTAAAGCAAAGGAAGCTAAGCCAAGCATCTGGTAAGGTGCTCTAGTGGAAGATACAGAAGAAGAAGCTTAGTGGAAGATACAGGCAAAGGCGTGCGAAGAGGATGAGATCTGCTCAACCTGCATCTGCATCAGCTGAGGATATACCTATTGGGGCTCAAAAAAGATCCAGAACCCCGGGGGACACGCCGCCTGGAATCCAGCCGGCAGGTAAAAAGCCCAAGATAACGGAGGCGGAGAGAAAGCTGTTTCTGGCCATAACCAGCAGCGATCCCTCCGAGCATCTCTCTGAAGATGACGCTTCTGTCATCAGAAGGGGGATGCTCGCCATCGTTAGGAAAGCCATACAGGAACAGTCATGCAGACTGAAATTTATTTAGTCGGGCATGGTCTCTGAGGGCTGGTTTCTTCTGGCCTGCTTTGATCAGGCCACATTTGACTGGGTGTTGGAGAACGTTAAGCCTGGTTGGGAGGGAAGGCACTTCAAGCTTATGAAGGCGTCTGAGGTCCCTACTATGGCTAGGATCTCTATGTTTATTCCAGAGGGCAAGCATACCAGCGAACAAGTGCTGAAAGGTCTTGCCTTCCAAAATAATCTGGACGTAAGCCGATGGAGGAACGTGTATCGACAACAAGTCGAGAAAGGAGTATCCTTGGCTTACAGGATTGATGATGCTTCTGTCCAGGCGTTGAAGGAAGTTACTTCCGTCTTTTCTTTGAGATGGGCAGGCTCTTCATCAGGTTGAAGAAGGAAGATGAGGATGCTCCTACCACTTCTTCTGAGGCAATGGAGCAGGATACAGGTAGGGCTGACCAAGAAGGCAGCAAATAAGGTAGGTGGTGATTATTATTATCATTATTATTACTATTATTATTATTGTTATTATTATTGTAAGGGGCCGGAAAACTAAAATTATGATTGTATAATTCATTTGATGTCATTATTAAATAGAACAGCAGACGCGCCGAGCAGCGAGCGTGGGAATGCTGAGGTTGCAAGAAAAGAAAAATAAAAAGTACAACTAGAGACAATGCAGAAGTGAACAGTGAGCAGTCAGTTGCTATTGAGAGTGAATAGAGTTGAGTTCTAGTAGCGATGTGGTACAGTGTAGTAGTAATTATAAGCATAGTAGGTGAGTGAGACAGATATATGTACATGCAAATACTAACACTTATTATAGTTCCGGTCCCGGCGCAGTGTATATACATAATATATATATATCCTATATTTTTATATTGTATTATTTTTTTTGGTTTCTTTCTTTCTTTATGGATAGTTTATTAGTTTTGTAAAGTAGAGCAGATATAATAGCATGGTTACTAGTATTAAGATTTTGGTATTTTTATATTGTATTTTTCTTTCTCTATTAATAGTTAATTAGCTGAGTAGAGTCGATATCCTAGCAGGTTTACTAGTATTAAGATTTTCGTATTTTCTATAATTCAATATTTTAACTAATTGGTGCACCATAATAGTCGTCTACTAGGCGTAAGATAGTACAAGCCTATTATGAAATTTAATACATGTATCCTCTTTTGTTAATCTGTCATGGGGAGTAAACTATTGTAAGGGAGGGGATTGCAAACAGGGAAAACCTGGTCTTTAATAAATTATGCTACACCCATGAGCAGAGGTTTCTTTTTTTTTGTGTCCTGGTATAGCCCTACCACCGATCCAGTAGCAGCCGCAGGTGAGTAGCACCCCCCCCCCCTCGTGCTCTCTTTATCTATTCGCCACCCCTACATTTGGCGCCCGAACAGGGACCCTAAATTCTATGAGTCATGGCAGACGCGAGGGTAGCGGAGCTAGAGGCCCAACTCAGGGCTCTGCAAACAGCCAACGAGACTTTTGCGAGAACCCGGGAACCCCAACCACGTAGGGACTTAACTATACAAAACTTAATACGGACCTGGAGCGGGGAAGCAGGCTCTATATCGGTCGAAGGGTTTTTCACCCAACTGGAACGAGTAGCGGCTACAGGGAGGTGGGACGAAGAAGACAAGATCGTGGTGTGTGAGGCCAAATTAACCGGGACAGCAGCAGCATTCCTATCGGCCCACCCGGAACTAGTAGCACCAGGGGCAACCTTTCAGGCACTCAAGGAGGCCTTCACCGAACGATTCTGCGATACCCAAACACCGGATTTCTATATTCGGGAACTGGCGGGGGCCCGGCAAGGGAAAGGGGAGTCGGCCCAAGCCTTTGCAGACCGCCTCACTACCTTAGGGGCAAAAACGATGGTCAAGGCCGAGGGGCAGGAGCAGCAGGAGTGGGCACGAAAGGAAGTGGAGAGGCGTGTTTTGGCAGCTTTTGTCGCGGGGATACGGGGGGAGGCAGGTAAACTATTAGCCTACTTGCCACCAACAGACTTGCGTCAAGCAGTGCAACGGGCCATGCTGGTGGAACAGAGAACCAACCAGGAAACAATGAATCGCACAGACCACGTCTTAGGAGTCGCTGAACAAGTAGACCGAGGTGCTGGAGATAGACCGGGAGGGCGCCTAGGTTGCTTCCGATGTGGACGACCGGGGCATTTTGCGCGGGAGTGCCGCACACCCACTACCCGTACCAATACAGGGTGGAGCGGACCTAGGGGGCGTGCCCCTGGCCCTTGTTATGCCTGTGGGCAGCAAGGCCATTTGGCCCGGTGGTGCGGGAGAGATACGGGCGGGAGGATAGCCAGAACCGAACCCGGATCCCCAAATGGGGCCGATCTGACAAAGGCCCCGGCGTCAGATCGATAAACTCACGGGGCAGTTTTATAATCACAAGTATAGTATCGTCGGGAGGGGGAGGCTTAGAGGTCATGGTGGGGATGAATAATGATCCGCGACGGTTACTAGTGGACACGGGCTCCGGGATCACCATACTAAGACACCCGGTAAGTGATGTGCCAATAGAAGCCAGCGGAATCGCGGCTAAGGGAGTGACTGGAAACATGTTAAATATTCAGGGCCAGCAGAGGGTGACGTGCACATGGAAGGGGAAGGACATAGACCACGTCGTGTTCATAGCCGAATTAGAAATGGAGTTGGACGGCATATTGGGGTTGGACTTACTGCGAAGACTAGGGGTGGTCATTGATTTCGCACGTGGAGCCGTGGGAGGGGAAACGAGGGTGTTATGGGTAGCGCCTAAGAAACGTAGGAGGGGACGACGAAGACGGAGGCAAAGACGGCAAATCCCCCAACCTGAACGCGAACCACCGGAGCATGTCCGGACGGTGGCGCTCCCAGGAACAAGTACGGACGCGGAAGTGCATAACCCGGTGGAATTGACCAATCCTACCTTAGAAGGCCCCAATGGGAACGAGGGGGCCACGAACGCCGAAGGCATACCAATTGGGATAATCGGAGGATCGGGGGGGAAATTTGAAGAGGAAGTGCGGGAGAAACTAAGTCCTCTAGCGGAGGAGCCAAGACAATGCCTTCTGCGCTTACTACTGGAATATAGGGACGTAATGGATGCCCAGACTGAAGGGAGGTTGCCCTGCACCAGTCTAGTTCAACACCGAATAGTAACGGGTGAGGCTATCCCTATCGCGAGAGCGGCGTATCGGGTGCCGTACCATTTACAATCGGAGATGAAAACTCAGATTAAAGAACTCTTACAGAAGGGAGTAATAGTGCCATCCACCTCGCCCTGGGCCGCACCAGTGGTTCTAGTTAAAAAGAAAGAACAGCCGGGGGAGGAGGAAGTTAAATACCGATTTTGTACGGACTTCCGGGCCTTGAACGCGGTTACAAAAGCCGACACCTACCCACTGCCCAACATTAATGAAATCCTAGACTGCTTAGGGAAAAGCAAGTGGTTCACAACGATAGATCTTGCAAGTGGGTACCATCAGATCGAAATCCGCCCCGAAGACCGGGAGAAGACGGGATTCAATACTCCAGAGGGCCACTATGAGTATGTCAGAATGGCTTTCGGCTTATCCGGGGCCCCTGCAACCTTTCAGAGGTTTATGGATGCAGTGCTAGGAGATTTAAAGGGAACAGAATGTTACGTATACCTCGATGATGTAGTGATCTTCGCGGCAACGGAGGAGGAACACCACCAGCGGTTGAAGCACGTGCTGCAACGGTTGAGAGAGGCAGGTCTCAGAGCTAATTTAGCTAAGTGCCAGTTTATGAGAGAGGAACTGGTGCATTTAGGGCATCTAGTAACAAGGTCCGGGGTAAGACCGGACCCCCAGAAGGTAGCCGCGATAGTGAATTACCCTAGACCGTCGACTGTGAAAGGGATCCGCGCCTTTCTGGGCCTAACCGGGTACTACCGCCGTTTCGTCAGGGGTTACGCCGAGACCGCTAAACCACTCACAGAATTGGTTAAGCAGAACACAGCCTTCGAGTGGACGCCAAGGCGGGTAGAAGCCTTTGAACAGCTACGGACAGCACTTATCACCCACCCGGTGCTGCGCTATCCCGATTTTGCCAAGCCCTTCATCCTGGCTACCGACGCCTCGGGAGTCGCCCTGGGGGCGGTACTGTCTCAGAAACTGAACGGAGAGGAACACCCGGTGGCTTATGCCTCCCGCCAACTCAGCCAGGCGGAGAGGAATTACAGCACTACGGAGAAAGAGTTATTGGCCATGGTATGGGGAATTGGCCAATTTCGCTGGTACCTGTACGGTAGAAGATTCACCGTAATCACGGATCATGCCCCACTCCGCTGGACCTTGACAGTGAAGGACCCGTCGTCAAGGTTGGCTCGCTGGCGGATGCGATTAGCCGAGTACGATTACGAAGTAATCTACAAGGCGGGGAGGAAACACACTAACGCAGACGCCCTCAGTAGAGCGGTGGGGATGGTCGGCGCTGTGTGGGATAATCGGAGGGAACGAGAGCGCCTGGCCCGCGACCAGCGCGGGGAGAGGTGGTGCCAGACGATCCGGGAAAAGCGGCCTGAGCAGGTGGTCGAAGACACTGACGGGATATGGCACCTAAGAGAAGGGGCGGAAGGACAGAGGACTATGATCCCCAGCGGGTGGAGGAATAGGGTACTACGTGAATGTCACGACCAACCGTGGGCAGGACACCCCGGTTGGCGGCGAACCCTCCAACTGGTGAAACCCAAATACTTTTGGCCAAGCTTGGTGAAAGACCTCAAGGAGTACGTGACAGGATGTGATTCTTGCGCTCGCCGTAAAAGCCCTGGTGGTTTAAAAGCTCCCCTCGAAAAGTCGTATGTAGCTTCAGAACCATTTGAGATGATATCGATGGATATTGTCGGACCCCTACCAACTACGGCCCGCGGGAACAGATATCTCTTAACCTGCATCGACCACTTTAGTAGATACGCGGAGGCGATACCCCTACCAGAACAGAGTGCCCCGACCATCGCCAAGAGCCTGGTGAAGCATATTATCACCCGACATGGAGTACCGCAAAGGTTGCTGACGGACCAAGGCCGGAATTTTGTATCAGAGCTAATGAAGGAATTATGTCGATGCTTAGGAATCAAAAAGGTACAGACAACCCCGTACCACCCTCAAAGTAACGGGATGGTGGAGCGGCTCCACCGCACCCTGGTGGATGCCCTATCACACTACGTAAGGAAAGATGGGCGGGATTGGGACACATGGGTACCTCTGGTGCTCATGGCATATCGGTCGATACCCCATGCGGCGACGGGGTACTCCCCCAACCGAGTGATCTATGGAAGGGAAATAGCAACCCCTACCGAGTGGGCGATTCCGGGAAGGGAGGAAACTGAACAAGGCCACACGTTAGAGGAGCTAACGGTACGCCTCCGGGACGTCTACAGAGAAGTCAAAGCACGAAGCCAGAGGGCGGCGGAAGAGCAAGCCCAATATGCCAACCGGTTCCGGGGTAAACGCACACTTACGGCGGGAGAATACGTATTCTTACATAACCCGATTCCGGGCCCAGGAGTCGCGAAAAAGTTCCATAAGCCCTGGGAGGGGCCCTACCGAGTAGCCCGGAAAGTCACAGACGTAACCTACGAGATTCAGGTAGCCGGGGGACGCGTGACTACCATACATATAAATCGGCTCAAACCGGCGAGGAAGGGCATCCCAGTCGAACCTCTAGAATTAGCAGATCTAGACCAAGGTGACCCACCGCCCCCGCAGGGCAGTGGCTACCCCTCGGGAAGCACAGAAGGATACGAACAAGCAGAAATACTGATGCCCCCACGTTGCCCCAGCCCTGAGCCCGTCGACCAGGAACTAACGGACGAAGAAAGTGGCGAGGAGGGAAACGTGGAAGCCCCCAGGGAAGAGAGGTCGGAGGGAGAGGGCATAGGGGAGGAAGAGGACGGCGACTGGGCTGAAGGCTTTTCAACATTGTGGCCCGATTCCCCGGAAGAGCGGGAGGGTGGAGGGGCGTACGAACGTGACCCAGATTGGAAACCAAGCATAACCCCACGGGTACCCCGCCCAAGGTCACCATACAGACTCCGCACGCGCGTGCGGGAAGACTAAACTTAACCGCAACAAAAATTCTGTTACAGGCATGGGTCGCAGCGCGCACTTGAATGGGGCCGGAGGCCTAGCCTTTCTGGGGGTCGGAAAAACAGTGCTGACCGGCGATCAATGGCAGATAGCAGTAGAAATCAACTTGACAGCTGTACACCATCGGGCAGCTGAACTAAGCGCGAGGACGTTGGAATTACAAGGAGTCTTAGACAGAGGCGGCTTTCGGGATGTACTCCCAAAAGGAGAATTAGGATACCTGCTAGAGACCGAAGGAGAGGCCTTGGAGGCAAGCCAAGCTCTCCTGGGGATGCTCCCCCATACCCGGAGTAAGCGGGGACTGCTCAATTTAGGAGGGCGCGCGCTGAAGTTTCTGTTCGGAACAGCCGACGACGAAGATCTAGAACGGGTGGATGCCCAATTAGGCCAACTAGAGCACCAAACCGGGGACCTACTCCATCTACAAGAAGCCCATTTGACCCTGACCCGGAAGCTAGGGCGAAGGGTAGAAGCGAATCAAAAACGATCCCTGGAACTGGCCCAAACCTTGAAGGAAGAGGTAATCCTCAACGACCAACGGTGGCGGCAGTTAGATGCCGGATCCTTCCACGAACCAGAGGCCGTACTAACTGGCAGAAACAAACACCTAGAAGAGACTATCTACCTCCGATCCCCCTGGTTACCAAGGAAGAGGAGCAACAGCTGCCGTCCGCCAACTGCAGCGCACTTTGGCAACGGTTGGAAGAAGAAGGTCGCGTGCAAGAAGGGGATTATGATGCCGGGGAGGTTGCTGTTAAAGAACTAATCCGAATGGCAGAGAATATGAAGCAGGAAGAACTACACCGGACATGGGGCTGGAGTCTCTCTGGAAGCAGCTTACTAGCCGTTGCATTCGCCACGATCGCGGGAGGTTACATTGCCATTAGAAGAAGGCAGCAAAGAGCTGGCCCTCCTACGAGGCAGGCAGAGGAAATCCCACCGACCGCCGCAAAGCCCCTGATGATCTATGTTCCCAGCACGGCCGCCTACCCCGAGGCTGACACAGGGGATAAAAGTGTTGCCGAAGGTTAGGCCACACTTTTGAAAAACGGGGGGCAGTGTAAGGGGCCGGAAAACTAAAATTATGATTGTATAATTCATTTGATGTCATTATTAAATAGAACAGCAGACGCGCCGAGCAGCGAGCGTGGGAATGCTGAGGTTGCAAGAAAAGAAAAATAAAAGTACAACTAGAGACAATGCAGAAGTGAACAGTGAGCAGTCAGTTGCTATTGAGACTGAATAGAGTTGAGTTCTAGTAGCGATGTGGTACAGTGTAGTAGTAATTATAAGCATAGTAGGTGAGTGAGACAGATATATGTACATGCAAATACTAACACTTATTATAGTTCCGGTCCCGGCGCAGTG
>JAAEAF010006291.1:0-21174 GCA_011037195.1 Triatoma infestans | reverse complement strand
AGTGCACAGTTCAGGTGATGTATTTAAGAGAGAAAGGTTGGTACTTAGTAAGGCACGTGGCCTCCGCTTTTCTATCCATTGTTCCTATCAGCTAAGTGGATTGAACTTCAACTACATTACCTACCACTTTTAGTTAGTTACTCTAACTCTATTCTCTTGTCTATAAAGTATACATAAAATTGCTATATTGCAGAAAACAAATCATTACAAATTTAGAATTTTTATAGTATGAAAAACACCGACGTCACTGTAATATTGCATTCCCCAACAAGTGGGGATGCTGCATGAATAAAACGAAACATGTCTAAATTCGAATCAGTTTAATTAAAAATAAAGTTATATGTATATTTTTTAAGATATTTTCTATTCTACAAAAAAAAAAAAAAAAATATGGTTTCTCAAATAACTAAATAAATAATAAAAAAAAATTCAAAATCCATTCTTCGAGTTTTAGCTTCTATTTCGATAAAAAATTTTTGAATAACTTTTTTATTAAAATTAGTTATTTGAGAAATCTTGTACTAACTGCTGTTTAATGAATTATATTGTTATGAATTGAACGACCTTTGTATTTTAATTCATTTATTTTTTTTTGGGTAAGGTCAATTGAGACAATTTAAATTTTTTTCAAGAATATTCAACCCTAACATCCATTTTGATAAACACATAAAATAATATTTCTTTTATTGTATATTTTTATTCTACAAAAACAAAGAAAAAAAAATGTATTATTGAACCCAATTATTATTTTTTTTTTTGTAATAAAACCTATATCAATTCAATTACAATCAACGCTGCCCGGCTAGCAGCTAAAATAGCACTAGTTGTGTCATTACAAGGTAAACGAAACTTATCGGAAATAACCGACTATGAACTACGTATTTTTTTGACACAGCGAATAGGGCAGCGTGTCAACATGAAGCAACGCTTGATAAAAATAATTCTTTTTTAATAATTGGATTTATTAATGGTATTTAAATAATAATTAAGCAAACATTGTTATTTTATTATTATTTTTTATTATAAATTTAAAAATTAATATTTGTAATAATTTCGTGGGGGGGGGGATGCTGCAATGTCGCAGTGCTTATACACCAGCCGCCACTGAGAAATGGAGGTAGTAAGGAGAAATTCTTGGTGAGTGGTGTCAGATGCCGAATATGAATATTATTGTAAAAGTTTATTTGGGGGGGGGGGTGACACTTTGTATAAATATTTCATTATCTTGAAACGTATGAAAATTAAAATCAGTAATTTGATTTTCCATCTGTTATATTATTGCTTTATTAATCATTCCATGTAATTAAATGGTTATTAGTCTATGGTGAGTGCTATTTGAAAAATAGAAAGGAGAAAAAGTAACTATATATAGCCTATATATAAAAACAAAATCACAAATACACACCTGTACACTACATATATATATATTTTTCTATTTAAATATACATATATTGCATTTAAACTTTGGAACATGCAATGAAATACAGTCGTTCATTATATATAGAAACTCAGTCGCCTCTGGTGTCCAGTTTGTTAATTATTTAACACAACGTAGAAACGTTTATTTTCATTTTAAAGCGCAGTGTTACAAAGGGTAATGAGAGTGAATGAAAGGCTATGATAGAGGGATCCAGAGAGATAGATAGAGAGAGAGAATCAGAGCTTGTTTGTGCGTTGTTGGTCTGTTGAATGTTTGCTGTTGTCACTGGTGGCCAATGAACACCGTTTTCTCACTCCGTAAAACAATATTAAACTGTGCTTCAATCTCTCTCTCTCTCTCTCTCTCTCTGCCGGTCTACATCGCTCTCTGATATGGCCTGTGTATATACATTGGGTGTACAGAACCAAGGTAAACCCTAGAGCTACTAACTGTCCATCTCATAGTTGAGTTAACAACCTTTACAGCTTAATAATATTGCTGTACCATCTGTTTGTGTAAACTAACAGTTGCTATGATAAAAAAATTTACAACCTAATGATTTCTATAAAACATAATGTCACTTTAAATGTTTCTCATATTTTTCACTACATAAAGCTCATTCCATAAATAAAGAGACAAATAAGTGTATTTAAAATACTATTCTATATAAGAATATTTTGTCTTCCAGTAGCATAAGTTGTTAACACCACAGTCTTCCAGGCTGAAGTGTTGGCGCTACAGCTCTTTACCGAAGAGATTTTAAGGCAAGGATTAGTGTGGTGGAGATTGGCCATATACATCAATCCCATACCTACTTTAAAGGCACTTTCGCCACACCAAGTAGCCTAAAGATTAATGTGAGACTGCCAAACCGCCCTAATCGAAGTGGCTGCTCGGAATAAGCTGTTACTCGCTTGGTTCCCGTGCCTTGACATGCAGTATTTCTGGGCAACAAAAAACCGGATGCGCTGGCTGGTCCCAAACCTCTTTGCGGTTTGCCCAGAAGCCTGATTGAAACTTCCGTCAAAGACTGAGGATGGAAGTGTAATAGTAGCCAAAGAAAGCCAACATGACAGGTCCACTCTCTCGGACTGGAGTGGGATAAACCACATAAATACAGCGACGGGAAACAGATAGAAGAACAGTTCATGCTACTGAGTTCATACAGCCAATCACTACGTGTCAATTACCCCTTACCTTTCTACCCTATTCTATCATTTCAAGTGTAAAGCCCAGGCCGCAGTATCATTTATCATATTATACAATGTTAATCATATTTTGTTAATTCATTCTAACCAGGCCATTTCTCTCTTCCAACAACCCCATTATAGAAGACCAGCTTCACCGTCATGAGGTAACGTCTTGGCAGAGACAGTCGAAATTCTTTATCAAGAAATATTCGCCTAAATTTACCCGAAATCTGCTGAATCATAGCCAGAAAGTAGCAAGTATAATAATGGGTCTACTAGCGGGACTGAATAGGCACATGCACCAGCTACAACTTAGAGGATGCAATGTGTCGATTGTGTAAGACTGAGGGAAAAACCCTGGTACACATTGTTTGAGAGTGCACCTTCCTGATAAGATTAAAGTTTCTTCAGTTGGATGTGAGCCATCTCGAAGCCACGAGTTTCATGACGGAGCCACCTTGAGCTTTGCTAGGCCTGCTTAAAAGGGCGAAGGTGGAAGACATGTTGTAACCGTGGATCTCCTAGTGCTTATACCACCTCTTTGTTAATCTAACCTAACATAAGACGGTATCACTATCATTAATTTAAAATAGCTGCTTGATCACCTCACAACCTCAATTACTTATTTAAGATGCCACATCTCTAGAAATGAACTTATTAAGTATAGCATTCGGTCATAGTAATTCTGGTTTCTGAATTATGGTGATCCCATTTAAAGTTAACTTCTGGATGCTTAAGCCATATAGTGTTGATTGTTTGAATCCTGCAAACATTCAAAGTAGATAAGGGAGCAAGATTAGCTCAATGGAGCGCACTTGATTGCAATGAAAGGTCCTAGGTTTGAACCAGATAGAATTGCTCTTAAATTTTCTCAGAGCCTCAATTGCTCACTGTCAGGTGAAAAATAGTATTGTCTATAACGAAAGAATACAGGCCGGAAAGAGTCTATGCACTGAGAAAGCTCCAAACTTTGGGGTAGCTATATGGGAGCCAGTGGGGCTTTATATACTATAGAGCTAGTTCCTTTTCACGTGCAATCAGAAAAAAAAAATCATAACATAATTTCTACAAAGGATACTGCTCATCAAATGTGGTCGAACAAGTGTATGTTCACCACAACAAGCATTGCTTCCTATTGCAGGCGCCAGCTGCTTCAGCGCTGTTTTTCTTTTGTAGTACATCTCAGTGCGCATTACCCTCTCTGTCTCGCCAGCTTGCATTCAACAGACGAATGAGCTAAAAATCTTCAAATACTCCTTTTATACTATATGTCACTATAATTGCAATATAAATTTGTTAATACAATGTCAATAGTGTATGTTCAATCATCATTAATCTAATTTCACTGTCATTCCCCAAATATTACAAATCTCTGATTTGCAACATGATGTTTCAACTCGTTATTTTCTTTAGGATCATGGTCATTCAGCTCCCAGAACCACATAAAGAAAATCCAGTTTTTCAGGTAAAGGTTACAAACAAAAGTGAAAGTCTCTGTATATAAATATAATGAAGTAAATCAAACATAATAAAAGCGATAATGTCTTTATGAACAAAAATCCCAGAAACCTGGAAAAACTCTTCAGCGAGATCATACTTTCCGTCAACCGATTTTCTTCAAACATAGAATTCCGGCAACACATTTAATTTTAATTAATATTTGTAGATGTTAGAATCGTATAATGAACTAAAATAATACTTGAGAGGAATTGAAAACCCCATTTTATATTTATTTATATATAAAATAAAACAAATGAGCAACAACGTGTTGAAAATGGCGGCCAGATGTATGCAGATATGGAAAGCACAACGAAATAGCGCAAGTTAATAGTCTGGCTATACTGAGTTGAGTCGTAAACTAGGACTTTAACATACCCTAGTTTTTAGTACTGCGTAACAAAACAGTAACACTTGACGGAGAATTTGCCAGTAACACATGGTACCTTATATCAAACACGTAGTTTCTCCCATGTTAAAAAAAAGAGTAATATAACCTTTTCTTTGGTAATACGGGCAGGTTATACACAATATTATATTGTTAGAACTCAAAAATACAATACTTAGATATTCCACTTGAAGTGTTGTAAGTAGTTCAATCATCAATATATTGCGTTATAAATTTTATAGTGTGTTATGATTCGTAAGGCATTTTGTAGATCAAGTTAAAAATTTTTACTAATCCCTCGTATTGTATAGGGGCTCAAAACACAGATTTATTTCAATTTCTGTGTAACTTCAATTATGCGATTCTATACTATAAGTTAACAGCATCGTAAGCAGGAAATTGTTTCAGCAATCAGTGAAACAAAACAGTCAGAAACAATAAGTAATCATCCAATAGCTAATGGAAATTCGGTTTGACTTTATTAAGTTTTTTAAGAGAACTTAGTAACTTTGAAAGCTTGCTTTCAATATATACATTGTAATAATTCTAAGTGCGAATTACATTTTTTACTTTCCCTTACTGCTGGAGTATTATTTGTTAGGGTCTCTTGACAATAAAATTGAGTTTTCAGCGGAAATACTGTGTTGAAACCCTCTGAGCGAGAAAAAAAAAAACATGTTTACAGCCATAGTGTGAAGAATATTTACGAAGTGCAACGTCGATCATTACAGAGATATACACTTGTACGGGGACGGATTTGCCACAGGAGCTTGTAGAGATCGAGGGTCTTGGTTTTTATTCCAAAGTTCTAGAGCAGCTGACAAATGGGCTACAAATTTTGTAGGAGAGATTGCTGCTATTGAAATTGCCCTAGATAATATAACGGATTTTGATAGCAGTAAAGTAATAATATTATCCGACTCTTATGCAGTCTTAATCATGTCTCGAGCAATAAAAATTTACATATTCAACAAAAAGCCAAGCAAGACATATGCACCAATAGTGGTTAAGAAGTAGTATGAAAACAAGAATTAGTTGGCTTCTCGACCAATTCAAGGTAAAAAAGAAAAACCAATAAAGTAATTTTGTAATGTTATGTTATTGTTTTTTAATAATTTACAAGTTCGACGTTTCGACAAACTTTGTTTGCCTTCTTCAGGAACAATACAAAATAAAGAGAAAAAATTATAACATAAAACACAAACCAAAAATTGTTTTATGTTATAATTTTTTCTCTTTATTTTTTATTGTTCCTGAAGAAGGCAAACAAAGTTTGTCAAATCGTCGAACATGTAAATTATTAAAAAACAATTACAAAATTCCTTTTTTGGTTTTTGTTTTTTACCTTGAATTGGTCAAGAAGCCAACTAATTCTTGTTTTCATATTACAACTAACGGCCAACAAACAAAATCTGCTGGTTATGAAGTAGGTTCCCAATGCGGAATTTACAGAAATGAACAAGCAGGCTGTCTGGGCTGATCGGAGCTACTCCCACTAAGGGACAGTGCTAAGTGTAGTCAAGGCAATAACAAAAAAAAAGTTCCTTGTAGCAGTGAGGAGTTGTTGCGAGGGCGCTGAGTTGGGCTGACTTTTTGATCCAAATAAACGATACTCGCAAAATTTTCCAAGAGCTTTAGGAACAGCCTGTTTAAGCCTCTCCAACGGTCATGACTTTCTCCAATTCCATGGTCACAGAAATGGCATAGCTAATTCCCTCACTTGTCCGCTACGAATGGAGGACATGAGTGCCGAAAATCTCTTTAGATGTTGTGCATTGCAATATATTAATGTAGACGAAAGCCATTCCATCACTACGACTGAATAGAATAGGATTGCTCAATATAATGTGGCAGAAATGCCTTCACAGGAGTGGTGGCAAAAAAAAGAAGATATGTTTTGAAGAAAATCGCGATAAACTGCTAAACCATTCAGTAAAGTCGTCTTCCGGTTGGTTGATAAATTTTTGGATCGAAACGTTTGCGTCTCAGTTGTGGTAGGGGAGGGTAACAAAACGGTATATAAAATACGAGCTTCCTTTCCGTTTTTGAGATATTTTGTTCACATACACACCAAGAGCATTCGCTAATAATTTATATATATATACTTAGGGGCCTTAAAAATGTTGTAAACTTAAATTATAAAATTTGACAATATCATAGTATTACTTCCTCAGCATTTAGATAAAGAAAATATACAAGCTTAAAATTTATTTTATAAGTCGCAAGTAATTTTTAAGTTGAAATTGAACTTACAAACATGCAAATATAGTGAAACGACTTCGTTCAGACATTTGAAAGGATGAAGTGAGTAAAAAAAAAAAATGAACTTATCCTAGTTGTTAGCATGAAGCTGCTCTAACTGTGATAATTGGTTGCGACAAATAGAGTTCCTTGGCAGTAATACTTCTTGCAAGATTTTTCTTCAATAAATACGAAGTTTTATACACAATATGATGTATAACACTTAATAATGCATGGAAATCAATTTAACACGAAGTCATACATTTAGTTTACAGATTTATACAATTCTTCCAACTATGTATATTATTAAAAATAAAAACATATTTTGAAAAAATAATTAGTTTGATAGAATCGGTTAACCGGAAGAACCCCCACTTTATTGAATGAATTTTTGGTTTCCAATCCCTCTTATCGTACAAGACGATTTCCTGTTAATTTGGTTTAGCAACTGCACAATTAATTAAGTATTTATTGCTTACATCTTTTTTTTGGGAAACTTAATTTTCGTCTGTCCGGCAGGAGTTACGATATTAAACTTATTAATAAATTGAAATTTCAGTGCACAGTTTGATTGCCCATTCTAGACGATTGAAGGCAATTTAGTGTATGGTAAAAATTCCAATTTTGTATAGAATTTATCAAGTAAATGCAAAAGTTACGGTTAGAGAATATCGCTTGATAGTTTTACATTATTATTATTATTATTATTATTATTATTATTATTATTATTATTATTATTAACATCATATTATTAATACCCTGTTTTTCTCCTATAAATAATATTTTGTTGTTCGTTTCTTTGATATCTTTGATATGTTTCTTTTATATATTTTCTTTTATTTATAACACCCCCTTTTTTTATATAGGCTCATTTATTTGTTGTGTTAATTACAAAATTGCAAATGAGGAATGAAAGCAAAAATAATGCTTAAAAAGTGAAAATTATTATCATGATTAACAGTGAATTATTCAAATCCTTCTCTTCCGGCGATATACATAGCAGTGCCAGGTTTAATTGTAAGTGAATAAGGCATTAAATAAGTGAATAGAATGTGGCATGAATGACATGAACAGACAAGTACTGGCATGAATTTTCAGGTTCATACATAAATAAGATGAGTTAAAATTGAAATGTATGCGTTTCAGGAACTATATTATATTTCGCAGTAATTCACCTCTAAAACTTGGTTTTATGTGCTATTTTATGCTGCTAGTAATAATGTCCTTTAAATATAGTTAATTTAATGAAAATAGATAATTAATCATACTTATAGCAAATCGATTCTACATTAAATATTAAAAAGACACCATATTGGGGATCTAAATGGACATGGTCAACGTAGGGGACAAATTTTGTCCCCAATGTTGAACAATAATGAACTGCTAAAAATTTTAATATCCGAAATTTTGCAATGAAAATTTACAATACAAATTACAGTATTATAAATATAACATTAACTGCCTTGCGCGTACTTCTATTGATCATGTTACTTGGCCCAGGGATATTCGTGAAATACAATTATTTTTTTTTTATCCTCTTATTTAAGAGCAAACCCTAAAAAACCTTATGCCGCAACAGCCCATGAAGGGCCAAGGCTTGCCAGACGGCGACTTTAATAGGAGGCCGTGTGATAAGCAAGCTGTAACCCACGCCGTTTAATTCCGGCCTTCGCTACCTAGGGCGCTACTAACAGTAGCTTCCCACTTTTTATCACGATGATGGGTCAACACCGACTTTGTCCTCACGGGAATCGAACCCTGAATTCTCGCACGAAAGGCGAGAACGCTCGCCACTAGACCAACGCGTAAGGACATTTAAGAACAAAATAGAGGAATTTTTTTTGGGTAATGTAAAGAGATATGTTGGATGGAATAAATAAACCTTCTTTCTTCTGGAAAGAAAGCAAATTCTCTAATATGTTAAGACAATCAAAAAAATGAAACATGGTATGGAATTTTAATGTTCACTTAAAAATATCTTACAAATTTAAATGCATCTCTCTATATATATTTATGCATTATATATGTATGCAAATTTTATATTAATAAGTTTTCCTATTTTGTTTGTTTCAGGTGAGTGTTAGCAATTTCTTGCACAGTGGTGGTTGGTATTGGAAATATTTTTATTGCTTTATGAAAACAAACATTACAATCCAGAACACGCTACAGGTAATAAGCCTATATTAAAAAGATAATTAATAAATAAATATCAGAGTGTAATTTACTGGCCAGTGTGTACATTGGCGAATGTGTTCCGGTTTAGAGATGACACAGTTTATTCTAAGCAGGTTAATATCCGGCCCGGAGGTCCAAAACGATTAAATGATTACTTATCTGATACTTCCTATAGTATTTAATAAAGCTAAATAAGGAGCTCGGTCTTTAGTGCTTCAGATGTTTTTCTTTTGTAATTTGGTTCCACCTAAACTTGCAATTTTCAACTTAAATCTGATTTAGGGTAACACCTGATTGTTAGAAATTTTTGAAATTATATGGAAATATTGGAATTTCACCGCTTAATATCAACATAAAACCAAAAATTAAATTTTGCAGAAATTCAATTAAATCAATAAAAAATGTATGTTTTGTTTTATAAAATTGTGACGGTAGATTCCTGGATGGCAAACAGCATGGTAAGTACATATTTACTGCTCGAGGAAGTGCTCCTGTTAACTCCAAGTTTGAGAGTTTTTCTAGGTTGAGGTGTCATACAATTAGTAATAAAGAGAAAGCTCTACTGTATCCTCGTTTCTATGTAGACTGAATGCCGAGGTTACTTCAAGTGTCCGACCTGCACATTCACAATTTTTTTGACACTCCAGAGACTGAAGCTGCTCATCTGGAGTTTATCCCAACAATCATTTGAGAAATTCAAAGACTCATGAATGTTTTCCAGATTTCCTGAAGTATGCTTGTAGTGCTACAACCGGATGGCATCCCTAACTATGTAAATACAGTTCAGTTACTTTTAGCAAGATGTGAGAGCATTGAATTCGTGTGTTATCATTTTGGAAAAAGTTTGGGATAAATTTAATGAACTGTACAGAAATAATAGATTTACATTCATTAGTGCCAGCAATGTTTGCTAGAAGGTAATGAGCTGGCCAACACTCTGGAAAGAAAAGTCGCAGCAACATCTCATTAGAGCCAAACCCATTGTTGAAATAAGCGGCCATTCTCACCAAGAAGAGCTTGGACTTGAAGAAGAAGTCAAGAGAAAATTGCTTGGAAAAGCTTTTTAAAACTGAGGCAGATTAAGATGTTTCTAGTCTGTTACGACCGGAAAAGGTCTCAGGCTTGCATTTACCTGAGTAAAGATATGCTTTAAATGCTGAAAATTTCATCATAGAGCTCTGTAAATTCTGGAGAAACCGGAAAAAAATGAGCTTAGAACGCGTCGAGATGAAGAGACTTCATTCGCAAACTATTTTTTTGAAGAGTCTATATTAGAGTCTTTCAATGCATAACTTGAACGTATGGGACGTTATCCGTAAATTTATCGGGTATTGGAAGAGGAGATAGCCACCCTAATATCTTTACAGATATTGAAATTTCTTGAAGAAATAACTTGCCAGGTTGAGAAGAATTTTCACGGAGAAATGTTTGAAATAAAAGTTGTAGCTCTTTGTATGTGTGGTTGATATGGCAAATTTATAAAACAACAAAAAAAAAAAATCGTTGGAGCCGTTCTGGAGAAAATTGCAGAAAACTGAAACTACTTTCAGTAAATTGTACTTTTCGGTCATCCGATTTTCTTCAAACTCCGGGTTTCGACAGCATATTTAATGCTAAATTAATATTATTTATATGATAGAATTTTGTATTAAATTGAAATAGCACTTTAGATGGAACCATAATCTCACCCCTCCGTCAAAAAGTAATGCCATATCAACCACACATACCTTAAATGAATTTTCCCGCAGAAATGTTTCAAATAAAAGTTGTAGCTTTTGTAATGGAATCGTTTGATGTGATTCCTGATGTAGTAGATGTCTTGAAGAGGGCGGAAGTTAGTAGAGAGATTTTGGAAGTTAGTGCATCGATTTTATAAAAATAAACTGTATTTTAACAATAATTTTAACGTAATAAAGGCTAACTAATAACTAGCAAAATACTTAGGAATAAATAGAAGATAAATAAGTAATAAATTAGAATGATAAAATAAACGAACTACGATGCACTACTAAAAGATAATAAGTTTAAATGAAACTGTGTATAGTCGCGTAAACTGCTGCTCGTGTATATGGACGTGCTCGTATCGTCGTATAAGATATAATGATCCTCTCGTTGTATATGATAGAGTTTATATATCGGTGTTGGCCACACTCACACCAAGACATCTGTCCTAGTGTGCGACCTTGTGCGACCTTCGTAGTTTGCTGACCTTATTTAGGTCAGTGGCCAACCTTATCAGTGCTTGCTTTGATGTAAAGTATTGAAAAGGGCTTTGTTGCTTGTTTGGCCGGCATTGTCTTGAAGACGGCGGCCTGCTAAGTCGCTGGTTATAAATTGCTCTTTTATTATTGCCATCCTTTGATAAGATAGCAGCTGGCTGGAACCACTTTGACATTGGTATGACTTTCCATGTCATTACACTTTCTGTATGTGTTGTTGATATTCCAATACTTTAAAGAAAACCATTGGAACCAATTTGAGAAAATCACAGAAAAAACTGAAATAAAAATACATTCATTAAAGTGGCACTGGCAACGGTTGATGGATTTTGCCTGGAATCTTCGTGGTTGATAGAGTGATAGTACCTAAACGGAATCCCAAGTTTGAGCTTCCTGTAACTTTTCAATTTTGAGATATTCTTTTCACACACCGCATAGAGACACATACGTACACACACACATACAGACCATTTTCTAAAAACCACTTTGATGGATTCACTGAGACCTTTCAAAACGTGTATTTCCGGTGAAAACTCAATCGAAAATCTGGCACGATCGCAATACTTCCTCTAAAAGTAGTTAGAGAAATTAAAAAAATGAATCAATACCGATTTTAACGCATTGCCAATAAAAAATTTTAATTACTTCAAGCTAATAGAATTTAACGATGTCTCGTAACTATGGAAACAATATACATTTCAATTCAGTTTTCTCCTATTAAAAGAAAAAAATAAAATAAGAAAGAAATGTGGAAAAAAACACGTCCTGGATAAATGTAAATAATAGGGTTTTTTGTTTTTTTTGTTTTTAGGAAGTAAGAAGGAAAGGATCGAGAGATTTTGAAAATGGAATGCTAATGCGAGTATGTTATCTCCTTAGTTGGTTATACCATCTCAAACAGTATTTTTTCTCTTAATCTATTTGTCTTTTGTTTATCATAAATTTGTCTAAACTAAAAAAATAGCTCTCTCTTTGTTTTTGAATTATTTTATATTTCATGTGAGCAAATTCTATAAGAAACTAAAAAATGTTGACTTTTAACTCTCTACTCCAATAGTCATGCTGCGTGGAGCTTACTAAATCTTGGTTATAGGTCTAAATAAGGAAGTTAGACAAAATTGCTTTGACGTTAGACAAAATTGCTTCCTCGCACGTCATGATGATTTAAGGAATGATCTATTCTAAGACATCTGCACTATTTCTTCTGCATATTTATGAAATAGAAGAAGAAAAAAATACATCCTCTCGTCCCACAATTGTTTAACTGTGAGAATTGTTTAGCTTAACTCTATCCAATACGGGATACATAAGAAAGTACTGAGGCTATTTCCTCTGAATGTTATTCAATAATAATTTTTTTAACGAGGCAGTGTAAGAGAATAGTGCAATAATCTGCTATGAACAGTATTAAAACACACGCTATTAGATGGTAAGCAGATGGATCAAGGATCTCTAAGGGAATGTGGGCAGGAATGTATTGTTTTAGAAATAGAAGTAGGCACTCCGTAAGAATGGACAAGATTCGCAGCATTTTGTAGGCGAAAATTCAACATAATAAGCGAGAAGTAAGCAATGGTAAGATAGGTATTGTTCAACCTCGAAGAAATTATTGGTCTGAGGTATAGGAGATTGTAATCCTATCGAAAGTCAGTTCATCTTTAAAACTGAGTTCATATTCATGAATACTAAAACAATGTAGGAATGCTTCGGCAAAATGAACGACCTCGACAAAAATAATAAAAAATGCTTTTGGTGCCAAAACATATCGGCTTAGATGTTAATGAGATGAACGAAACTTTGATATAAATTTGAAACTTTTGTAGAATTAGCTACCAGTCTCTGTCAAAAGAGCTCAGAAGTGAAGGTGAAGTCAAAAACGCATGGTTTTTGGAACAACTTCCATGATTGAGGCAGGCAAAGATTTTCTAGGGTATTCGCAACCGATCTGAGGCATGCAGCAATTTGTGCAAAAGTAGGTTTTATAAGCTGGTAATTTCTTCACAGGGCATTTTAGACTCATGAAGACACCTGAAAAAGTTGGGCCTGGAAAGATTCTGTGCGGAGTTGAAGAAGACTCCATTCCAACTTCTGATGGGCCGAGGCGCTAGACCAAAATTTAGAAACATGGTTATTGGAACAGGAGATACCTTCTCTAAAACCTTCCCACATCTTGATAGTAATAGACTCATACTACTTTCCAGTTCTTAGAGTCATAGACTTACTTAAGCTTCGGAATTGGAGAGCAGCTGCAGTGGACCGGCTAACTGGCGAAGGCTATTTGAGGGGGCCAAGATCCACTAGTTGGATTGTAGCGCCTTTGAAGATGAAGAGTTGACTTGGTAGGTTGAAACGTATCTTCTGTTGTGGCAAACTAGTTCCTTCAAGGTTACAGTGAGGCATTGTCTTCTTAATTGTTCTATCTTGGATAAACCAGAGATTAAACTCGAATTAAACATTCTCTTGTTTTGATATCAAATGCGACCTGCTGGTGCAAAAAACCTGAAAACTTTAGATATTTTCTGTGTGCTATAAGTCGCATATCTCAAAGGGAAAAAGATTGAGAGAGGAAGGGTGGATAATTACGATAATTCCCGCCTTTGCTTGACAAAGAAAGATAACTCAGGTGGAGCTCAAAAAGGATGATTAACCTATTTACTAATATTAAAAAGAATTTATTGCATACACAATAAATAATTTCTTTCTATTTGCGATTGTTTCTAAATTTCTATGTATCATTATTTAGTTTTTTGAATTGGATCTGATTGAAAATTTACTTAGCTTTTGAATTTCATATTCGATTGGAAGCTATTGTAGTTGTGTTTTTTTTTTGTATTCGGAAGGATTATTATTGATGGATATTTGGTATCGCATAACATGGGTTTTAAAACTTGCTTTCCATTCTGTTCTAATTACCCACTTCTATTGTTCTTTTTCTTTGTTTAGCTCTGTTTTCATTCTTTATCCGAGCATTACTCTCTTCTTTCCAACCCGCAGTTCTCCAAAGAATACTGTAAATTTTTTTCTATAGTCCTTTGAAACAATAAATAAATATTATTTAACAAAGTAACTAAGCATTGTTTTCAGCTAAATATTATTATGTTAATAAAATATTTATAAGCATGGAAGAAACGTTAGTAAATATTCAACAATTCAATTGTGTTTATATTGACTTAGACATACAATAAAGTACTTTTCAGTGAAATACATTAAAATATTTCTATTCAGTTTAATACTATTATCCCTTTATATGTCCAGACACAATATAAATATGTAGGTCTCTTTTACTACAATAGAAAAGTACAGTTTAAAGGATTTTAATGACATATCATTTAAGTGCAACACATAAAATGGAGACAAGGAAATCTTCTGCACTGGGCTCTCATTGTTTCATCATGATTCAATAATATTTTGTTTGTTTAATGTTTATGGGTCTAACTGTGAATGGAACATGAAAGAGACAATTGTTGTTGTATTGTTTAGACATTTTGCAACTTGTCTAATTTTAAAGGGAATATATGAACACTAATGTGGATTTCAAATGACCTTGCTATTTTCAGCACTTTATTCTTAAACATACGAACACTGGATTACACTAACCATTTTACTAAAGTGTTAATGTTCATAAACCAAAGCCCACTATAAAATATATTTATGCAAATATTATCACTTTAAGTTCAAGTTACCCGGTAAAAAAAAAAAAATCTGCTTTGACTCCTGACTTTCCAAACAAAAATCACACATTATCTAGAAACATTGAATTTTGAAAAAGTTGGGATAGACAGCTAAAACATAGACAAAAACAGTGTCTAGAATATTGTGATCACATTGTAATTATTATTAATATTATTAAGTCATGGGTGACTATGGCATGGGGCCTAAGCCTATGTGGTGTAATGATATGGCAGGGTCATAGCAATGTCAAACCTTCACAACACATAACAAAGAAAGAATAATTTATAACTAGTGGCCTAGCCGGCTGCTGTCTTCAAGACAAAGCCGCGGCCAAACAAACAAAACCAAGGGTCAATACTTTACATCAAAGCAAGCAACCGCTAAGGCTGGCCACTGACCTAAATCACTGGTCACCGAAATAACCAAGGTCGCACAAGGTCGCACACTAGGACAGATGTCTTGATGTGAGTGTTGCTAACACTAATATATAAACTTCGCCCCATTGGAAGAGGGGAAGATTATATGAGTATACTTCAGTACGTCTCTAAGATTATTATACGAGCAGCAGTTTCCGCGTCCCTATACAGATTTTATCCATACTTATTTTTCATAGTTGTGCATCTTAGTTCATTTATTTTAATCATTCTAAATTATTAGTTATTTATCTCCTATTTATTTCTAAGTATTTCTTGTTAATAGTTACCAATTACTCACGTTTAAATTATTGTACAAATACAGTCTATTTTTATAAATTCCGTGTTAATAATTCGAGCACTAACTTCCAAAAATCTCTAAACTAACTTCCGCCCTCTTCAAGATATCTACTACATACCTCAGGAATCACAATAAACGATTCCACTATAGTGGCTTTTATCCTCCCACCATCCCCCCCCCCAAATTCAGCCCTTTAATTGAATGTTTGACGGTTTGTCTAGAATATGCTAAAATATCTTTTAACTCCAATCCTCTCTAGCTTTCCCGTGAGAGTGATGCCCTCCTAAATACTCGAATCCTAATAATACCAACGAAACGGGGACATTGACCATAAATAGTGATACACCGTTTCCCTAACTTCATCATCACAGTTCTGGCATATGGGACTAGAAGTCTTCCTTAAATTGTTGTAAATCATATATTTGTAAATCATATGTTTTAACATTTTCTTATTTCTTGTTTATTTTTAATAAATTTAAGGCATTGTTCTGAATTTAAAAAAAAAAAAAAAAATCAAAATTTATGATTAGCTATGCTCTTCAATTTTGGTGCAAATCTTGAATTGGGCTAATCTAGTGTTTTGCTATTATGAGATACACGGAGACCTAAGAACTGATAGAGTGGTGTATGGGGGGGTAGGTTTAACTAAAAGGAAGCGTAGAGTTTTTAGTATAAATATGAAGCTTTATAAGGCAGAGGATATGGCCGTCATAATGTGAGGAATTTCCAAATTTTATATTCTGTTCAAAAAAAAAATAAAAAAGTAGGTGAAGGAAAAACATTCGATACTACCTAATAACCTGGTGATTCCAGGTTTACGAATTGGACAAGGATGAAGTATTGTTTTGTTTCTCGAACGTGCTTCACTATCCGATTGCGGGTAAAAAAAATGGGCACTTGTCCTATGGCAAAGCCTCCACAAAAATAATTATATAAAAACTGGTATAAAATTACTAAGCTTCAAGTAAAACGAGATGGAGATAGTATATCCGTGATTTTTTTTTTTCGTGATAGCCTGCCTCATTTATTTTGTGGTCAAGTTTCCCAAAAATCGAAATATCTTAGGAAAAACTGTGTGATATCAGAGATTGGCAGAAGGCCACCATAATTTTGCCAATTAAATTGGTCATTTTATTATTCTTTAAAACAATAATAGATGTGATTAATTAAAAAAAACAACATAAAATAAAACAAATCCAATTAAACTTTTAAAAAGAAGATACTTAAATTAATGCAATTGAAAGCGGAAAGAGGTGCAGATGAAATTAAAAAAAAAAAGAAGCCAAATTAGTTTTAAGTATGAAAAGGGGTAGGCAAATAATGACTGTTAAAATTAGTGCCACTACATTAATTTTAGCCAATTGAAAATCTAGCAATACTATAATACTGCCGAATTGAGCGTGAAAATAGACTCTGTATATAATATTTGATTTAATTACATTAATTAAAGTCGCAAGTTTTATTATTTCCTTTACCAAATTACTACTAACAGAAATATTTAATGAGGTGAAGAATTATCTTAGGTTATCTACATAATTAGTAATTGGAACTATTAATTTATATCCAATCGTAAATCTGGATGTTCCTATCGGGTCAACTTGTTTTAATTTCTCCAAATATTGTGCGATAATGCCTGATTTGTCCATATTAGATTATTTTCTCACATTGATAATAAGTAAAATGGCTTTCAATCATTGAAGAGATAATCCAATGATGATAATCATGTGATTGCATAGTCACTTCGGAATTTGAATTGCTCGGAATTTGTTTTTAAGAGGAGATATTTTATGATAAAAGAATAACATTGAATAGGAATAAATTGTAACAAATGGATTGCTTGTATACGTACTTTTTTAAATTGATGTAAACTTTTTTGCCAATATTTCATTTACTCATCTTTCATTCACTCATTTTATCACTAAATTTTTATCAACAATTTAGAACTCAATCGATTATCAAAACTTATTCATTATTATTAATTTATTCGTAGTTTTTAATTATCTAATATTTCCTACCACGATAATCTGTATTTCTATTATATCGATAGCCAAATTATTATTATTATTATTATTGCTAAATATGTGGGTAGGTCCGCAATGTTGGATAACATCTGGTATTTTATCCGTCGTAGCATGCATATTCATTTTGTTCCCGATCGGTTATGGATTTTCATCCATTGTCAGAGCAATCCTACCATGCCCTATTAAAAAATACCTTAACAAATGCCACCACATCTCTTTAAACATATTCATAATGTAATTTAAACATAAATTAATATCATTTTAAAATAAGCATGATAAATAAAAATGAATACATTTGATTTCCTCTATTATTTATTTTAATATCATCTCCAATTTGCAATTTGTTGCCAACATTCTTACATTATGAATTCACTTACATAATATTTTCTTGTATTAACCGTGCTTGTATTTCACATTTATTTATTACTTGTACAAGCTTTTGACTGTCCATAAGCTTTGCATTGCCTTTCTTCAAACTTTATCTGTTCTTATAAGTATAGTATAGTCCTGAAATTTCTTATCTCCCCCCCCCCTAATAAAAATGACTTGATAAAACACTGTGCATACTTAACAACACAATTAAAATTTAGTTATAAAGTATTCTTCAAAACATGCTATTTATTATACACTATTTTCTAATGTCCAATCATAATTTATAATAATTCCATTTTGCTATTAAATACACACACACATATACACATAGTAACATAACCTTATAACCTCCCCACATATATACAACCAAGAAACAAGTGTGAGTGTAACACAAACAATACATTGAAGTGATCTCGTCTACACGAACTTGGTGAATTTGCTCTGAAGATGGATGAAAATCCGAAACCGGTCAGGAACAAAGTGAATATCTATGCTACGTCGGATTAAATACCAGATATTATTATTGCTGTTTTTGGTGTTCATTACGACCGCCATTTTGAATGGAAATGTTGTTGAAAATTGGATGTTGAGGTTCGATCATACAAAAGAACACTTTTTAAATTTCTACCGACGTTTTGGCAAATTTATTGCCTTCTTCAGGGTCTGTACAAAAGTTTTAATACAAATCAATAAAAAATAGAAACAACATAAAATATGAACTTAAAAATAAATATTTTCAGAATAAAAATTTTTTAAAATAAACTATATAAATAAACTAAATAAAAAGTATGATATATATAGCACATTTAAATTTATTTTAAACTATTGTTGTAGAACAGATCAATATTACCTTTGTACAGGTAGTATTTCTGCCAAAACTTTGGTAGAAATTTAAAAAGAATTCTTTTGTATGACGGTACGTCAACATCCAATTTACAACATTATTATTGCTATTAATTTCCGAACATATTAAATTCACATATTTTTACAATGTAAACATGTTTTTGACAACGCAAAAATCAGTATTTACTGCCGTCGTTAGAAACCAAATCATACGCTTTCTTGATGGATGGGTTTAGTAAAGGTTTAACACTAGGCTATATTAAGTAAAGAATTCGAATATAAATGTGTGCTTAAGATGGGCGTTTTTACTTTCTCTTACTCTTAGTCATCTTAATTTGATCGTGTCAAATTTTTGAAATTGTGTTTTCACCGGATATACATGTTTTCAGGTCTCTTATATATACGAAATTGCTTTTAGCGAATGTTGTGTGTATTTGTGTGTCAGAAAGTGAGGGAGGAAGAGTGAGTAAGTTTTGCTTCCTGTGTGTGCACAAAATATGTCAAAAACGAAAACTCGCACAAACAAAACCTTGGTATTACGCTTAAGTTTTTTCAGCGCATCTGACACGCGTCCATCATTCATCAACCACATATGCGATAAGATAACGATCTTTTAATTTTTCCCGATTTTCTAGAAAACAGCTCCAAAGTTTTTCTTTAAACCTCATGTACTATCAACTCGCATAATACCATTCACTTTTATTTGAAACATTTTATAATTGAGTTGATGAGGAGAGAAAATAGGTTTGATTAATTAGACGAGATACGAAGACACTGATATAATATAGCTATAAGTTTACACAAACTGCACTGGACTTGTAATGATTTTATAGAATAAAAGGTGAGAGAGTAGAAATATGACACGATCCCTTTAGGTAGATTCTCACTGGCTTATATACAGGTTCTCCCACTCTAGCCTGCTTAAATTAGAGAGTACCAGAGAGAGTCTGTTTTCTGTCTGTCGGGCTTGTGTTCTCTCTCTTGCCGTTACACATTTTCTCGGGAAATTCGATTTTTTGTAGGGTTCTGGGGGGGGGAGACAGTAACGGTTAAGCTTTTCTTTTAAGAGAACCATTTCAGTACAACATATGGTTCTATCATCTATATAATATTAATGTACATTAGAAAAATTGCAAAAATTTCGAATAATGAAGAAACTTTTTTAATAAGAAATGCAATTTTACAGATACAATTTTTTGGAATTTTTATGAAAATGACTAAAACGATTTCCTTTATAATATGAAATGCGAACTGCACAGTTATAAACTATCACTTTATTTATTTATTTATTTATTTTTTTAATTTATGGCGCATGAACTTCAAAGGTCATTTACGTCCGGAGCCTTCTCAGTACACTGCCTCCGTAATGTGTTCTCTCGTTACAGACAACACTGTTCAATCACCCCGACAGTGAACTGTAAAGGCTCCTTAGGATGAAAAAAAATCTAAGCGTAGCACAGCTGGACTCGAACCCAGGTCCTCCGCGTGGTAGTCCAGTACGCTAACCACTTAGCTATTTATTCCCTTCCCTAATTATCTAAATTTTATTTGAAATATTTTTCCCACAAAAAATTGATTTTTTTTTATTGCCAAATTTGTGGCGTTAAATTTCAAATATATATGGGGTTAATTCTAAGTTTTTAGTAATATTTAACTGACAATAGAATAGCCCGGGGGAAAACATATTTATTATCCATTATTTTGCAACGTAGAATAAAACAAAAATAAAAACAAATTGAAATTTTAAATCGTGATTATTGAAGAGGATGATAGTTCCTGTTAAGAAACTCAAAATTTCGTAACGAATTCTATGAAAAGGAATATCTAACTTGTAACTTAACTTATGCCTCATTTATTTTTGTTTTTTTTTATAAAAATTCCCGAGTACATATACATAATATAATATAAATCTGTACAATTTGGGGGGGGGATTAGCTTTTGAGCTATTTCTGCCATGCATTATATATATATATATATATATATATATATTCTCTAACATATTTTGGGCAAAATAGATTAACATCCAACACATTCAAATCTGTCAGACCATCTAGCCTCAGTCCTAGTAACATCCTTCATACTATCCTTAGATCCTTCATATTTCTTACATTTTCAACTTTTCTACTTACAACTAGATTACCGATTCATACCAATAAATACATCCATTACAAGCATATATACCAATAAGTACTCGCATTCCAATAAATACATTCATTCTAACCACAATCATTTCACGTCTAAAACAATATGGGGTGGAGTACCCGATATTCCTTGCACCCCTTTTTCTTAAAACTAAGTTAAAATTATTTACACTATTTACACAACAATCATTCTCCCATTCGCACAGGTGCCGGGGTAGCCAATCCCGGCTCAAACCCTCCCCTCCAAGAGAAGGTGGCTCCCAAAATTAAAACAGTGCAGG
>JAAEAF010006290.1:0-19808 GCA_011037195.1 Triatoma infestans | reverse complement strand
TAAAAATCTTGTTAACATATTCTCGAATGAGTACCGAACATTTACGGGTACAATCTAACCAATTACCTACATTAATTTATACAGTTTGTATCAAGAGATATTTTGCCTGATAGCCTGGCTTCTTTTTGTGGTCATCGACCGGTTTCGGGAGTTCACCCATCATCAGGATGGGTAACATGATTTGTCAAAACAGTGTGATAACCCAGATTTACATCAATTGATGTACTTACTTTCAAAAATGTTTTTCTTACGACCTAACTAGGTTCGTTGATACCTGGGTTGGGAAAACACATGTTTTTTTTCGCTCTTTAAAAGGCACAATGAGAAAATTTAGTTGATATATTCTGAGCAAGTCTTTGTTATCACACTGTTTGACAAAAACATCCTGATGATGGGCGAACGGCTGAAACCCGTCGATAACCATAAAAAGAAGCAGGCTATCACGGAAAATATCTCTGATGCTTTTCAGCTTGCGGAACCAACCATAACAACTATGCTGTTTGTATTTGTGTTAAACAATTTCAAATTCAAACTGTTTTGTTTGGTATAAACGTGTAACTTGTGAAAATACAATAAAGTATGATTGGCGTGTTTTTTTTTTCTTGTCACGCCTTTTCTTTACATTTAATCTGTGTGGTTGAAATTATAAAGAATTTTTTTTTAAAAAACTTTAACATATTCAGAATGGGATAGAATAACCAATAACCAAGAATTTATCTTTTATTTTTGTGTTTGCTTCTATTATTTTCTGGACAGGGTTTAAAAAAAAAAACAAACATTTTCAATGTTTGACTTTTTTGTGAAAAATAGTGAATTTTTTCGTATAACAGGGGACTCAAATAAAGCCATAAGTAAAAATGAATTCTTCATGCTCAAAACATATGTTACCGTATAACAATAGTTATAGATTGTAGATGATTCATTTGTTAGTAATGTTGAAGTGCTTTCAAACATCTGGTATGAAGTCCGTAGGTTTTTTTTTTTTTTTTAAATACCTCAGACTTTGTAAACGTCTATAGTGCGAGTTATTTATCTAATAGTTTATTATTCCAAGTAAACAATTAAAAATGTAGGTAATGTGTAATATTTGTTGTTTTTTTTAAATAGTTTTCAAAATATAATCTTTAAACTAATTAGATTTAAAGCTGTGAAGTTTTGCAACAATTTCACTAGCTAACTAACTTCCCTTATTGACAGGTTTTTTTTTTTTTTAAGGCACGTCAACATATTTCGTCTTTGACGTTCTGAGCCATATTAGTGAATCAACCTCGTTAGGACGAACCAGAACCTTGGTTGGAATTTCTTAGCCTAAATTTTGCAAGTTTCACTGTAATTTCTCAAAGAGAATCATCCCTAGCATATTTTTAAATAAAATTGGCATATTTGAACCCTACTGAAATGTCTAAAATTCCCAACTATCAGCACTAACATTAATTTCTCTTTTTTGAATTTCAAATCACCCAGTAAAGTTGGTGAAAGTGTCCCCCCCCCCCACTGAGACCATATTTTGTTTATATGAATGAGATTAATTCATAATATGTGTTTATATTATTAGTAAAAAGTTAAGTGGTTTAAAGTTTTATTAAAACTTCATATCCGGACTTTTGTAATGACCTAATTTTTTAATGGTTATGGTTGGAAGTTATTTTCAATACATTCAAACAGGATTAAAAAACAGGCGTAACAAGGTAACAGGATTATAAGAATATTCTCGAAAATCAGGTACAACAAATGTGGGAAGAAGGTTATTTAAGGATCAGTAAGATTTTTATTATTATTATCAATATTAGTATTATTATTAAAAACTGGATGCCTGTGCCTGTCGGCTCGGGACCTAAGCCTATGTGGCTTTTATCCCCCATCCTCCCCAAATTACCTCGCTAATAAATCTCCCCCAGTTTGTCTACAGTATCCTAAACTATCTTTCAGCTCCAACCTTCCCAGGCAATCTTGCGAGAGTGTAGCCCTCCCAAATAAATGAAACCTGGTTCCAGCCAAATGGGGACACTGACATAAATAGTGATACACCGTTTCCCTAACTCCATCATCACAGTTCTGACATATGGGACTAAACGTCCTCCCTATATTATGCAAATGACTAGACGCTACACCCACCAAGTTCTTCAATCTTATCCTACTAAGGGACAGGAATAATCTGAGACCCCCTGCCTGGTTCCTTTAATGAATCATTTAGCCTGGAAGCACCCCTGCGTGACCTCCCAACATTTCTCCAAAACTCTCGTCTCCCAAAATCTAATCTGACTATCACAGAACCTCTTAGTGACGGCAAGGGCTGGCTTAGGACCACAAAAAGGTGAGGAGGATCCTTCCCTAGCAACCCGATCCGCCTTCTCATTGCTCTCTATTCCCGCATGTCCGGGTACCCAATAGAGCTGCACTTTGCCCCTCCAAGCTAAGGTATTAAGCCTTCTCCTACATTCTCCCACCAATTTGGAACTCCAACACGACTTACTCAAAGCCCTCAGTGCGGTCTGAAGGTTTTTATGAAAGACAACAATCTCAAACATACAAGTAAGATCTGTATTAACATTTTAGGAGAATTAGAACATTATAAAATCTTAAAAGTTTTGGAGTGGCCACCATGATCCCCCTATTTGAGCCCAATAGATTTAATATTGGATCAACTGGACAAAAGATTAGGGCTGCACCATTCATTTTCTGTAAACACACTTTGGGACATACTGAATACACAAACGAAAGAAATTAAATCTGATATTCTGCAGAAATTGATAAGTCGAATGTTCAGTGACGACAATGATAAAGAAATCGTGTAGGATATTTCGACGAATCAAAAATATATATATTATGAATTCGACGTTTCATTATTAATAAATTAAAATATTTATATAGGAACATTATAATTTCTTATTTACGTTAATTGAAATAAATTTGTTTAGGATAAAGAGGCGTTTCCCATATTTTGAAAGTTAAGTGCCCTGCCTCAATCTTTTTGTCGGTAGTGTATATACATTTTCAGTTATATGTGAAATTTGTCTTGATTAATAATATCTATATAAATAAATATATAAATCATAAATAAAAACTATGTAAATTCCAGTAGTGTGAACGTTTCACACCAGTTTTCCAAACTTACAAAACATACGCACACACAATCGCACAGAGGATTCCATAAATTAATATATAGGTGTACCTTTCTCTTTTTTTTTTGATATATTAATTAGTCCACATTCTATTTAACTATTCTTCCTGTATATTGACGATAAAATTAATTAGAAATTTTTTAATTTAATCATTATTTTAGAACTTGTAATATTAAGACAGTTTGTAATTTTATGTCATAACTTAAAGTATACTAATAAAATTTAACGCATCTATTAGATGACTTATTGAGGGAAGCATTAGCCACTCTCCTCCCTCAGAACTTCTTTAAATGAGCTTTCCTCTGTATTCAAAGTAGAGTATCGACTTTTGAGTTTGTTAATCTGTCTGTGTTTTTATGGTGAACATTGCAAAAACTGGAAAAGTAAAAAATCTGTTCACTAATGTACTTCCGGTCGACCAATTTTCTTCAAAACTCGGAATGTTTGTCAACATATTTAATTTTAATTAGTAATTATTTAGCTGAAAGAACTAAATTCGTTTCAATAACTAAATTATCACTTTATAAAAAAAAAATCTGGTGTGAAACACTCACACAACTTTCTCTTACTCCACTTCTCAAAATTATAATTGACAAATTTTATAGTTTGTGTATCAAATTTAATGAAATTCATCGAAAACTGAAAAAAAGTTGTTCAGTAAAAGCGCACTTCGTTTACTAATTTTCTTGAAACTCGGACTTTTTGGCCGTCTATTTATTTGTTATTAATTTTGTTTGGATGATAGAATTGTATAATCAATTATGATAGCATTTTACAGGAAAACATAACCCCCCTCCCTTAAAAGTGCCATTAAATGAATTATCCCAGAGAAATGTTTTTAATAGAAGTTGTAGATCTTTGTATGTGTAGTTTATTATTATAAGAAGTTTCAAGAAAATCGTCGGAGCAAGTTTTGAGAAAATCGCAAAAAAGTAAGCAAAACAATTAGTAAATTGGCACTTCCAATTGAGAAATTTTGACAGATAACGTACTGTCAGATCTCATGGTGATACCTAAACGGAATATCAAGTTTCAACTTTCTACGGTTTTTCCTTTTTGAACTATGCTGTTCACATATATATATATACACACTCACACACAATTTTCTAAAAACCACTTTTTTGGACTCACGGGATCACAAAACGGATATTTCCGGTGAAAACTCGATATGGCAAAATTTGACACGATTACAATACTTCCTCTTACTAGGAGTAAAAGGAAGTTGCCTTTCTAAAGTCCTATCCTTATCTCCATCCCGTATTCTTGTCTCCAGCCTTTTCCCGGACCCACTCCCCAATCCTCTACAATTTCCCACCGATCCGCGCCTGCTCGTGGTGGCGTTCCCCAGAGCGGCTGCTCGCTTCGCGCGGCGGGCCTTCCGCTGGAGGGTACATCCTAAAACTGGGGTTTACTTGCGTCCCCAGGCCGCCGGATAGTACAGTGGCCCGGGCCGGATTAGCCATCACGGCCTGGCTGCCACATCAGCCGGTGTATAATCCCGTCTGTAGCGGTAGTTCCGGTTGGCGACCGGGTAGGGGCCTGCCGTTATGGGCGGGGGGCTCTGTTCGAGGCCACCGGCCGTGGGCGCGTCGCGCCTGGGGAGTGGTGGGTCCGGGGATATGGCGTTCGCGGGGGCTGGGCGTTGGACCGGTCTTTTCCTTTCCTGTTTTCGTTCCTTTCCTTTTTGTCATTTCCTCTTTTTTAAATAAATATAATGAAGAGTACAAATAAAAAAATTACGGTTAAAACGCAAGAAACAAATGTTGAGTCTACCCTAGCCCAAAAAAGTAGTAAGACGTTAAATAGCGTAGACATGGGTAGGACAGAGTTTCCGTCAACTAGTGATTTCAGTCCTTTCCAGAAGAGTGCCAAAGTAAAACGGACATCGCCTGTGAATACACCGCTTAATTCTGAATTAAGCACGGATGGAAAAAATTCGGATTCGAGGGATTCAAGCTCTGAACCTTCCCCAAGGAGACGGGAACCGCGGTTTGTCTCACCGGCAATTTCCGGTGTGCTGGCGGGTGGCCCGGTTGGGTCTCCGGAGCAGGCGGATATGGAGGATGCATGCAGAAGAGTTGATGAAGAATTGAAGCGCATGCGCGGAGTCATTGCGAAAATGAAGGGGGCGGCAAGCCGGCAACGCAATATGAGTACGGACGTCAAAGATGGCTTGTTGGAAATTGAGGAGTCGGTCGAGGTCGTTCAGGCCCTTAGGGGTTTCTGGAGTGTTGCTTTGCAACGTTTGGTCCGTTTGTCGCAAGCCAAGCTAGATAAGCCTAAGCCGAAAGATATCGTGTCCGTGTCGACACAGACACCGTTGGCAGACAAAGGGTTAATTGCTACACAAAATATGAGGGTAGCAAGGAAAGTTGAGGTTGAAGTGCCCCTGGTCGATTTAGGAGAGAACACGACTCCAAATGAATGGGTCGAAGTACGCCCCAAGAGAGTTCGGGCCCCGCGGAAAGGTAGGGTGAGGGAGGAGGAAAATAGGATGGAGGAGGCTGGTTTGTCTAGGGAAGTGGGAAAGATCCCCGAAAGAGCTAAACCAAGGTCGAAGAGGAACAGGAGAGAGATAAGACCGCCGAGAACGCGCCCGGACGCGGTGCTAATTAAGCCTGCAGAGGGCAAAACATATGCGGAAGTGTTGAAAGAATTAAGAGAACGAATAAAACCGGAGGATGTAGGAGCCGAGGTTAGTCGCATCAGGCAAACTAGGGCAGGAGATATCCTGGTAGAACTAGGTGCCGAAACTAAAGATAAGGTAGCTTTCGGGGCAGCCCTTAATGCTGTACTCCAGGAAAAGGCAACGGCTACTTGCCTGGAACCTAGAACTACAGTAGAAATACGGGACTTGGATGCCCTTGCAGATGAAGAAGAGATTAGGCACGCTGTTGAGCAGCAGGTAGGCGGAAACCCAGGCGATCTTAGAATTCACCTGACGAAGGCGAGCAGTAGAGGTCTGAAGGCGGCGATTGTCCAACTCAGTGTAAGAATAGCGGACAAACTGGAAAAAGAAGGCATACTTCGGGTAGGCTGGGTAAGGTGTCGAGTTAGAAGAAGAATCACAGTCTTGAAATGCTTCAAATGCTTGTCAAACGGTCATATGTCGGCAGCTTGTACGGGGCCGGACCGCAGCAATTTATGTTATAAATGTGGTAATGAAGGGCATTTGGCGGCTGTTTCTACGGCAGATATTAGTTGCATGCTGTGTCGTAATAGGGGTTTCGAGGATAAAAAGTGCCAGCACATACTAGGTTCCGGTGATTGTACTGTGTTTCGGCAAGCATTGGAACAAGCTAAGAAGAAATTCGCAATAGTATGAGAATCCTTCAAGGGAATCTCCATAGGAGTAGGTTAGCTGATTCGCTTTTGGATTAGCTGGTTGCTGAGAACGAAGTAGACATATTACTCCTTTGTGAGCAGTATAGAGTTAGAGACACCGGTCTTTGGTATAACGATTTGTCAGGCACAGCCGCAATTTGGATTCCTAATCAGGGGAGTTTTCCAATTGAGTCGTTCGGTACAGATAACGGATACGTGTGGGCGCGGAGTCGGAATATCACCTTTATCAGCTGCTATTTCACTCCCAATGAGAGCATACATGAATTCAGGAGGAAGTTAAACTCCTTGGAGGATGATATTCGAGAGATGACTGTCAAATCATTGTGGTCGGCGACTTTAATGCTAGGGCGGTAGACTAGGGTATGCCTGAGACGGATATGAGGGGTAGAAATATTCACGAAATGATAGCCAGAACAAGACTGGTTGTGCTTAATGAAGGGAACATGTCTACATTTAGGCGTCCGGGTTATTTAGAAATGATTCCCGATATCTCCTTAGCTTCGGAGAACCTGGCATCTTTTGTTGAACATTGGAGGGTTATTGAAGAAATTACTGGGAGCGACCACCAATATATCACGTTTAGAATAACGCAAAAAGTGAATAGGATATGGAAGCCAAAGGATAGTGTAGGCTGGAATCTGGATAAGATGCATGAAGAGGTTTTCTGGAAGGCGATTGAGGACGGGATGACGCAAAGCAACCCGGTTAGTGTGGAGGGTAGAGTTGGAGCTGAGGCAGTGGTTACATTAGGCATGGAAATTATCTCGGAGGCGTGTAACCAATCAATGCCCAGGAGAGTTTCTTGGAGAGGGAGGCGGCCAGCCTATTGGTGGAACTCGCGAATTGCGGATCTCCGAAGGGATTGTATTAAGAAGAGGAGGAGGGTTCAACGAGCAAGAAGGAGGCCGACGGCCACATACCGTGCAGCTGAATATAGAGAGGCGAAACACGAGCTGCGGAAGGCAATTTACCTGAGCAAAAAACGCTGTTGGGATTCTCTCGTAGCGGAAGTAGACCGAGATCCTTGGGGTTTAGGTTACAAAATCGTAACTCGAAAGATTGCCGGCTTTAAGAAGCAAGCGGTCTTGGATGCGGTGGCTATGGAGGGGATTGTAAAGGGTCTTTTTCCCACACACCCCGAAAGGCCAGACAGATTATTTGAAGTCCCTATGAATATCCCGTTTTTTACGGAAGAAGAAGTGCAGGAAGCAGCGGTTACTTTGAAAACCAAGAAGGCCCCAGGCCCGGACGGCATACCCAATGAAGTTGTTGCAATGATAGCCCGAGGAAAACCAGACATATTGTTACAAATGTTTAATGCATGTTTAAAATCCGGCATATTTAGTTATAGGTGGAAGATTGCCCGGCTAGTTCTAATTAGCAAAGGCAAGGGAGGTTCACTCCCCTCGTCATTCCGTCCGCTATGCATGCTGGATACGGTAGGAAAGCTCTTTGAGAAACTTATTAAGCTAAGGCTTACGGAAGAAATTTGGGAAGCAGGCGGTCTATCACCCAGGCAGTATGGCTTTAGACCAGCTAGGTCTACACTGCAAGCAGTAGAGGAGGTTGTAAGGGCGATTCAAAGAGCAGAAAGTCGTAGTCAACGTACGCGGAAGATAGTATTGTTAGTCACGCTAGATGTTAAGAACGCGTTTAATTCCCTCAAGTGGTCTGACGCCCTGCAGGCATTGGAGAGGAATTTCCATATTTCGCCGTATTTATTGAGGGTTCTCGACGACTACTTTAGGGATAGGTCGCTAGTCTACCAAACAGAGGCAGGTCCTAAAATTATGACCGTCACTGCGGGAGTTGCGCAGGGGTCGATTCTAGGCCCCGATATCTGGAACGTCACTTACGACGGATTGCTGCGGTTGGAAATGCCTGAAGATACGGCATTAATCGCTTACGCTGATGATGTTGCAGCGCTGATATCGGTGCGTAATTTAGACAAAGCGCAAACCAAGTTACACCAGGTTATGCGAAGAGTGAATGGTTGGATGGTGGAACATGGACTTGAGTTAGCTTTAGCTAAGACGGAGGTCGTGATATTGACAAAAAGAAGGATCAACCCGTGCATTCCGTTCTATGTTGGTAGGGAAGTGGTGACTTCGTCTAGAGCGGTTAAGTACTTGGGTGTAACCATGGACGTTAAGCTCAGCTTTGGAAGACATATCCAAGAGGCTGCCGATAAAGCTGCGGGTGCAGTAGCGCGTCTATCAAGGTTGATGACCAACGTGCGAGGTCCCAGGGCGAGTACTCGCAAAATATTGATGAGTGTTTCCCACTCTGTGATGTTGTACGGCGCAGAGATTTGGGCAAGAGCCTTGCGAAAGAAAGTTTATAAAAAAAGGCTCGCGCGGGTGCAGAGACTCGGCGCACTCCGGATTGCCTCTGCTTACCGCACCGTGTCGGAGCCGGCCGTCTTGGTAATAGCCGGGGTTATACCTATAGCCCTCCTAGCTCAGGAGCGGGCAAGAATCTATGCCAGACGGGGCGAGAATAATCGCGTGGAAATAGCTAGGGAAGAGCGAGAGCGTACCATGGTAGCGTGGCAAGAAGAGTGGGATGCGGAGCGCCGAGGCCGCTGGACCGCTATCTTAATTCCAGACATTAGAAGCTGGGTTGGTAGAAGCCATGGTGAGGTAAATTATCCCTTGACCCAAGTCCTTTCTGGACACGGATTCTTCAGAGACTATCTAAAAAAGGTAGGTAAAGAAGAAGTATCGGCCTGCTTGTATTGCCAAGCTCCACGCGACGATGCTCGGCACACGGTTTTTGAATGCGAAAGGTGGGCTCGACCCAGAAGTGAGCAGGAAGTCGGGGAACTGGTGCCTGGAAGGTTTGTCCAGACTCTGTTGAGTAGTCGCAACAACTGGACAAAGGTTACTTCCTTTGTCTGGGAGGTAATGTCGACTAAACGTCTAGAGGTGAATAAGGGAGAAGGGGCCCGTTAGGGCTAGGTTAAGGAGCCCAGCCTGATTCAGTGCTGAGAAAGCGAATCCAGGTTAGGCTCAGGTGTATGGGGGGGGTTTTAGCCGGTAGGCATGTTTATATGGAGTCCGGCACATGATGTGCGTAAGTAGCATTTCCCCCCTCTTTAAAAAAAAAAAAAAAACTAGGAGTAAAAGAGAATGTCAAAATAACACGTCCACACGTCCCCCCCCCCCCAAGATCTTAAATGAATTTTCTCAGTGAAATGTTTTCGAAATCCAAGTTTTAGGCTCTTAATATATGCCCTTAATAAATCAACTTTATGGAAAATCATTGGAGCCACTTTTCGAGAAAATCGCAAAAGGGTGAAAAAAATCCTTTCAGTAATATGGTACTTCCGGTTGAGGAATTTTGATAGATAACTTACTGGCGGATCCCAGGCGGCAAATACTAACGAAATGTCCAAGTTTGAACTTTCTGTGATTTTTTTTCGTTTTGGAGTTAAGTTGTTCACATACAGACACAGACTATTTTTTCTAAAAGCTACTATATCTTTCGAACTCAGAAGACTCCCGTAAATATGTTGTATTTCCGGTAAAAATTCGATATAGAAAATTTGACACGATTACAATACTTCCTTCCTCTTATCAGGAGTAAGAGGAAGTAAAAATTATATGTTTGTAGAAAATTCGTTAATTCTAACTTTGCAATGAGAAAGTTGTGTGAGTGTTTCACACCAGATTTTTTTTTTTTTTTGCATTTATTTTATAGTTACTTAAGTTACAATAAATTCTGCACATAATATAGTGAAATAATTTGGATAGCCAAAAGAAATTGACCAGTCCATACTTCTCTTGGTATAATAATAAACACGCTGCCTCTCTCTATTATATTATATGTATACTAACGCAAATTTTATTGTACGCGCGCAAACAGTCAGTTTTCTTGAACCGGTTATTTGCTTATTTATTACTAGTGAACAAACCTGTGAGAATCAGCTTTTAATTCCCCCTTTTACAAAGGACCGATTCACTTTTAAAATATGTAATATTTATTTCTGTTGTATACTACACAATACACCTTCTTCAATATAGTATAATAGTTATTTTCTGTTTTCATTCTTTTCTTTTTTTTTTTAAAGATATTTTACATAATAAAGAGATTTGTAGTTTTATGAATATTCTACCACCCAGTTGAAAAAAATCGAATTGCTTTCAAATAATACAAAAATGTTAAAAAAAAAAAATATGAATGAGAAATATCATGTATATCTGGCTCTCTTCTTGGCTTTATTACTTCTTTGTAATCTTTTATTTATACAATCTTCTTTTTACTTTGGTTAATGTTCGTTCGTCCTTGATATATTTAGGATGCTGCGCATTTCTTTATTCTATTTATATTACAAAGTAGAAATATTATTCCGATTAAAACTTGATATCGATAACTCCTAGTAAGAGGAAGTAGAAAGTCTAAGAGATTTAATTAAAAGTTAAAAATCCTTGATGCCTTTTAGAATTATCTAAATTATCTAAGCAAAAAAAAAAAGTAACTTTTTTAATAAATGCAATATTGAAAGCAAAAAAAGTTCTCAACGTTTTTAATTTACTTGTCATTCTTAAATGCTTAAAACAGAAAGCAAAAACCTATATATTATTAATAGCACATGAAGGAGGTCTCTCGAACGTCTTTGTATGTTAGAAGAGATAGGCGTGGGTTGTTTCACGCTTGGACTGATTTGCTCGCCTCTTAAACTCTCTCTGCGACAATACCCTACCCATACAAAATGCTAGCTGTCCTATATGTTGCTCCCTTTCAACCTTAAACCCTTCCTGTCAAATAGATGTGGCAACTAGTTCACTCACTATCCATGTTGAGTAACTTAAATGGTTTATATTCTATCCAATTTATTTAAATAATAATAAATTTTATTTATAATTTCCACTATTTTTTTTTTCTTTATTTTAATGTTTAATTATTTCATCAACAGCCAATATTATTATTTTGGAAAATATTCTTTTCTCACACACAATCTGTTTGGGATTCTGTCAGATTTTCACAAATACAGGATTTCCATGTTTATCTAAATCAGATAATGACATTTGCCCTCTCGAAATATTACGTGGGGATGTAAATTTAATATTGTGGATAAAATTTAATAAAGATGCCAGGCTTTCGACAAATGATTTTGTTTTCTTCTTCAGGGGAGATTAATGTTTTTTAAAGTTCTTTCTTCCATTATTTATAACGTATATATATTATTTTTTTTAAACTTTCTTTTATTGTGTCAAATTTTCGAAATTGAATTTTTACCGGAAATATATGTTTTGAGGTCCCCTGCGTCTGAAAAAGTGATTATTAGAAAAATTAGTTTCGTGTGAGTGTGCTGTTTGTGTGTGGTTAGCATAACACAAAAGTGAGAAATTGCAGAAATTTATAATGGATGTGAGAAGGAGAGATAATTAGAGAGAATGGATATAAAGAAATAAACTATAATATACTCGTATGCTGAACACTGTATAATGAAAGAACACACAAACTGCAAGGACTTTACAATAGAAGTTAGGTAGCGCGAGACATATATAAAGAGACAGACTGGCTGAGTGATGAGAAGGTAGTAGAAGGTTGCTGACTCGTTATCTGGTCGTAAAGTGCCCTGAACAGTACTGCTATCGCTCTATTCATATGAATCGAACTGTCCCTTCCTAGTTTGGCCTAGGTAGAAAGTAACTAAATTTTGATTCATTTAATGTATGCTTCTCCGCTCTTCGGATCCTATGAATTTATAATGATTCGGATTCCATTACAAATAAGGAAATTTAGTATTTCGTTTAAGTGTTACCAGGAAATCGTCATTAAAGTTTTTTCGCTTTTTCATGATTTTTTCAAAAACCATCACGATATCTTATCTTTTAAACTGATTGCAGATATTTAGAACTATTAAAACAAATCATTCAATGTCAATTGATTTTTTTTATTTTATTTTATGAAAATTGATGTTATTATAGACTTCACGGAATTTGTGGGAAGTTTCCCAGTAAAGTACAGTTTTTACTATCTCTACTGTTTCATTAAGAAGTAATGCGTGTTTGAAGGATTTTTACTATGTTTAACAATGTTTTCTTATATTATTTATCTATCAGCGTGAAAATGATCTTTTTAAATAGTTGTGGGTATCTGTGGACTCTGGTGTTGAAAGGTTGACAGGAATGTACCTGAGGACACACCAACATCAGAGTGGGAAACCAATAAAAGAGAGAGGGAAGCCTAATTTGGTAAACCTATCCACCTCCTCATTCCCAAAAAATCCCTATATAAACTGAATCCTATGAACCTCGTGTGTTTCACGATAGGTCTGGGAATTGCAGCCTATTTTTAGACAGATCACCTGGCATTATTATCTCTTGGTGAATGGACCACTGTTTTCCAGACTTAGGTTTATGGTTTTCTTAGTAGTATTTTGGAAGGGCGGATACGTAACATTGACTTAAAAGGTTTGTATCTGCTCTAACATTCAGGCTGCATTGAAGGTGCTGAGTTCATGTGTCTTCATTTCCAAGTTGTAGAATATTCTACAAGACTTGAAGAGCTTTCTTCCTTAAAAGATGTGCTTGTAGTGTGGAAACCAGTTCATATAGGGATTTTTTGGGAATGAGGAGGTGAATAAGTTTACCAACTTAGACTTCCCTTTCCCTTTCATTGGTCCTGATTCTGCTGTTGATGTGTCTTCAGGTACATGCCTGTCAACTTTTCAGACATGGATAGTTCCCTATGGATGAGCTCAATGGGTTGTCGGCAGTCTAAGATGCTTATGGGGAGTCTGGACAGGGCTATTAATGAGATGTTGCAGTATCTTTTACGGATCTCTGGATCTTTCAGGTATCTGTTGGATCACTTACTGGGCATTGTGGTTTATGAGACTTCCGTATAATGAGGATCACGCCAGACCCCTTTTGTTGAGTGTGTGTGAGACAGAGGAAGAAACACCCATCCATCTTATGACAAATTGCTTTGGTTGTGAGGAAATTAGGTACAGGACCTTTAGTTGAAACATGATGCCAGTGGAAGAGCTTTTGCCTTTAAGGTTAGGGTTCGATTTGTCACCGGAGTGCGGTGAATCTTAAGTGGATTAAACCCGGATCTGGATTTTTTTCTAGACTCGGTTTGTTGTTGTTTTTGTTTGGGGGTCCAGCTTGTATTGGTATCGTTTTATGGATACCGAAAGTTGAAGGGAGGAGTAAGTGTTGTTGGTTAGAGAGATTAGAGAATTGGTATTCGAAATAAGAACTACTGATTTATGAAAATAAACTATATTTTAACAAATAATTTAAAGTGTATTGAAATAGAAAACTAAGATGCACAATTGTAAATGAATATAAGAATTATGAAATGAGTATAAAAGAAGTAGTGACAAAACCTTAAATAGGGACGCGCTCGCGATGTATGATGGTGCTTCTGATCTGAACTGATGTAAACTTCCTTTGTACTGGCACTTAACTGATTGATAACTCGAACTTAACTGATCGGGAACTCCAGTGGGTCGACATTTATATTTGCATCACTCACACATCGACTGATGTGTAAGTACGTGCCACACTAAGACATCTCTCGTAGTATATTGACCCTAGGGGAAGTCGGTAGTTAACTAAGGTTGTTTTGGCCGATTAACAGATGGTGGCCAGGTGGCCTCTTGAGTATACATTGACCCTTGAATGAAGGAAATACAAAAAGGGTTTTGCCGCGGTTCTTGACCTGCAGATAGCGGCTGGCTGGATCCTTTTCCAAATTCCAACCACTAGTTATAATTTCTAGATTTATTTAAAAATTATATCTTCTTTCTTCTTCTTGCCATCACATCACAAGCTTTATGGGCTCATTGGGGCTTTGTTATTTTTGTGTATACAATGCATAACGAAGTTTAAAGAAAACTTCATTGGGTCCAATTCTCAGAAAATTGCAAAAATATGAATAAAATTTAGTGATTCATGGATTTTTCTCTCGAAACCTTTGTATCAGATGCGGTTCTAGTACCTAAACCGAATGAATACCATGTTTAAACTTTCGTTTTTGTAATAATTTTTGTTTACAAACGCATTCCAGACTATTTGGTAAAAACGAATTTTATTCATAATCAGTATATTTCTGGTATAAACACAATTTCGTAAATTTGTAACGAACACGATACTTCCGCTAAAGAACCAATAACAATTCCATTTTAATGTTTGCCATGAAGCAACAAAAAAAAAATTTTTAAAAAGATGAAAGAAATAAAAATATGCCGCCTAATTGTATGAATATCTTAAATAAAAAAATGTTGGCACAGTCAGTTCTACCGCCTACATATTTACCATACCATAAAGGTCGATTATCTTGTATAAAGAAGATTTTTTTTAATATACTTTAATCCTGGTATTTAGGTATAGGTGTAAAAATAAATAAAAAAAAGCATGTGGGTTTTTTCCCAAATTACCTTTTTAAATATGTATATCTAAATCATCCTAAAACCTACGAAAATACAAACTTCTTATAAAAGAAACTGGATTTATTCATACTGAAACTAAAACTAATTCAAACGTAGTTGGCAATTGTTTAATTAATTAAATTTTGTAAATAAGTATTGTCAGGAGTAAAAAAAAAAAACCTTGGAACGGTGATTAATTTCAAGTAATTAAGCAACGTTTTGCATATTTAGCAACTAATTGAAAGATCTGTTAGCTCGGTTAACTTTTGAGTAATTAATATATACGTTGCCTAAGGCTTTTTAGGTAACTTAGGATAAGCCTGTTCTGTTCAACTGATTTCATTAGTTCATAGTATCGTATCAGTCTTATATTCGGGAAATATGGTTGGGATATTTTCTTAAAGGAATTTTGGTAAATTGTTGTTGATGTTGTTCGTTTAGTTGGATTCCTGGGGGGGCACGTGAGAACAATCTCGGATACGAACAACTATACACCCCGCCCTCTAACGTATATTATAGAAACTAAAAATTACATGAGAAAAAATCTGATGTGAAACACTAACACGACTTTCTCCTACTCCAATATACATAGTTATAATTGACTAATTCTTTTCAACCGTTTACTAGAATGTTTAGTTGCCTTCAATTTATACGAATGGGATAATCTAAACTTTATACGACGATTTTTTTTGGAGGAAATCCCCCCTCTTTCAATACCACCCCCCTTAAATAAATGTTCTAGCAAAAAATATATACTAAATATATAGACAAAATAAAATAAATATATGTATATAACTAAAAAAAACTATTCCATAGAGTACTTATACCGTAATATACTTCCGGTCAACCAATTTTTTTTTTTCAAGCTCAGAATTTTGGCATTTCATTGTATTTAATATTATGTAGAACATAGAATGGTATAATAAACTGAAATAACACTTATAGAGGAAAGCATAACCCCCGGCCCTCCTCAAAAACCCCAGCATAGAATAGAATAGAAGCGGGGGGGGGGAGCCTCATTCCACTGCGACCTACAAAAGTCGAGGTCTATTGTGGATCCCCTCAAGTTACAGAACAGCCCCCAGCTTTGCCCTCCTAATCAATCCTAGCAAAGCTGAGAGCGGCTCCGTCATGAAGCTTCCAGCTTCGGGATTGCCTGTCCCAAATTGAAGAAACCTAAGCCAGGCCGGCGCACTCACAAAGGATGTGCGCCGGGGTCTCCTTCTCTAACTTGCAGAATCGGCATACCGCACTATCCGCAAGTTGTAGGTGGTGCATGTGTCTATTCAGCCTACAATGCCCTGTTAGTAGACCCACAGTTAATCTTATATCCCTTCGGGTCTGGCTCAGTAGGTCTCTGGTAAATTTAGGCAAATGTCTTTTAATGAAGAGCTTTGCCTGCCTCTGTCCTGGTGTTCCCTCCCACCAACGCAGACGCTGATCTTCTATCCAACCCCTGATAGAAGTTTGGATGAGACTCCTGGACAAGCCGCAGAAGGGTTCGGGGCCTATAAAGGTATCCTGCGAGCCCTCCCTCGCTAGGGCATCCGCCCTCTCATTGCCCAGGAACCCCGCATGTCCCGGCACCCAGGCGAGTGTCAGTTTATTCCGAGTACCCACCTCGGTGAGGGCAAGTAGGCAGTCCCACACCAGTCTTGAGACTATTTGGTTCCTTCAGGGCTGCCTGACTATCGGAGTATATGGCCACTCTTCTACCCACTACCCTTTGCCTTATAATCTCCCTAGCGCAGAGTTGTAACGCCACGACTTCAGACTGAAAGACCGTGGCGTACTTCCCTAGGCTGGCCTTAATTTTAACTTTAGGCCTGCCCCCGTAGACCCCAGCTCCGACCCCAGTCGGAGTTTTGGATCCATCTGTATACCAGATCGAGTTACCGAACAGGGGTGGGTCGCAGCCCCATTCGCCTCTGCTCGATATGACAATATGGAAGTTCCTTTCAAAGAAATACTTAGGAACCATCCTATCCGTTGGCATCCCCAGAAGATAGTCCGCCTTGATTTCCTCAATCAACCTCTGGTTATTACGATTATGCCTAGAGGTGATGGGAGGCGGCCCCTGCAGGAGCCTATGTATTCCCATTCTGGCTTCGCCTAGAACGAGAATGTGTAATGGTGGCAGATTGAGGAGGACTTTCAACGCCGCAGTCGGGGTGGTCTTCATGGTCCCCGTGGAACCAAGGCATGCTCGCCTTTGGATCCCAGCGAGCCTTTCCACCGCCCCCTTCTGCAACGTTTTGGTACACCAAACTACCGACCCATATGTAACAATGGGTCTGAAACCCCAGCATAACCCCTGCCCCTTGGGCATAACTCCTCAAAATCCCCTGCACAGCCCCCGCCCCTCCTCAAAAACCCCTTTTTTTATTTATTTATTTAATATTTACAACTGCATGGTATATATAAATGCAACAAGTAAATATGATACAAGAAAAACTGTATCATGCAATGTAATAATGCTCTTGAGTTACATTATTAAAACTATATATTCACCCTATGCCCTATATAAACATTATTTAGTTACGTTTTATACTATATACAATATATAGATTTTAATAACTTATTTATTTACAAGGTTTCTATATATTATTTACTATTTCTAAATGCTGTTAGATAATTTAGTTATACTATCTATTTTAATCGGGTCATCTGTCAAGGTTTCTTCTAGTTTATCTGGAATACTGTTACAATGTCAACTTTGTCCATATAGTGACACTTCACAATAACATGTTGTACGGTTAATTACAAGCCCTGCTTGTGGGAGGATTTTCTCTGTATTTGAGTTAACCATGGGTTAAACGGGTATGGCCAATCCTTAAACGAGTAACTACTATCTCTTCTCTGCCGGTTACCTCGCCTTGAAGAGTTCCAAACTTTAACACAGTTTTAATGATTTTTAACTTCTTGTTCGTCACTGATGACCATTATTTCTGCCAGGATTCATATATGTATATAACGTTTTATTTGCTTCACCACGTCTTTTGGCATGCTGTTTTTTTTTTTATGGTTATAGCCATATTAGCGGCCTCTTTTACCGCTAGGTCGGCTGCGATGTTACCGGGAATTCTCCGAGTGGTCGGGTACCCAGATATTTGAAACATTTGCTCCTTCCCTTTCCAAATTGTCAAAACCTTATTGTCCGAACCCCATACCACCTCTTTAACTAAATTTCAAACTTTGAACTTTCCACGGTTTTTCGCTGTTTGAGTTATGCTGACTCCACATACACACACATACCAAGATTTTAAAAACTCCAGTTTTTTCGGATTCACGGGACCTCAAAAAATGTGTTTTCTAGTGAAAACTCGATATTGAAAATTTGGGCACAATCGCAGCAGTAAGAGAAAGTAGACAAATTTTTTTTTTTTAAATAAAATCATTGCGATCGTATCCGATTTTTGAAATTGAGTTTACATCGCAAATACATTGTTTTGAAGTCCCGATTGCAAAAAAAAAAACGTAAAATGTTTTAGCGAATAGTCTGTGTGAGTATGTGTATAGCTTATCTCAAAAAATGAAAAAGTGCAGGAAGCTTTAAACTTCATATTCCCTTTCTTCAATAAAATTTGGTAAAAAAATCAGACATTTCTGAGAAACTTTGTTAAACAGAATTCCAGGTCTAAGAGCTAGTCATATGAGTATTACATATCAATTCCCTCCCCTTCTTTCTGATATAATTATTTTTGGAGTGTAGAACCAATGATTTCTTTAAATTTGATATATTTTCCTTCTGAAAACGATCTTTCAACTTCACTTTAATCTTCTAGAAAACTGAAAAATATTAAGCGCTTTTTTGGGGGGGGGGCAGTTTTTGTTAAGGAGATAATAACATTCACTATTTAAAAACTAATTAAATCTGTTGTAAAACTTCCAAATTTATTAAATATTCATCAATTATTATAGGACCAAGAAATGCAATAAAAAAAAAAAAAAGTGACGTCAAGGTTATTATCACATTCTTTCACGTCATATATAACATGACAGTGTAAAAATACATATTTTGAGGACAATTAAGTTATTAAAAAATAATATTTTTAGCGTATGTTTTGTATGTGGGTGAACAAAATGTCTCAAGAAGAAGGAAACTGCAGGAAACTCAAAATTTGATATTTCGTTTTCGCACGACGCATGTGACAATAAAAGATTTTGATAATAAAATTCATTAACCCCAAAATTGCGACTTTAATCAATTTTTTTATTCTTTTTTTCTCAGTTTCTCGCGACTTTCTCTAAAATTGTTACAACGATTTTTCTTTTTCCGCTTTTTAACTTCGTTTCCGCTTAAATTTCCGGTTTAAACTTCGCTTTCCACTAAAGTACCACTTCACTAGAATGTACGGTTCTGCCAATTATATAATATTAATATACACTAAAAAAGCATTGCTAGAAATTTCAAATTAACCGGAATTGCTTAAGAAAATCGATTAACCGGAAGTGCGACTTTACAGCGATTATCTAACTCTATACTTATGTTAACGCAACTGAGTGAAAAATGCCGCAAATTTAATGAAAATTTGTTAACTTTATAATTATTGTAACTACTGCAGTACACACTCCGTTACAATGGTTCCTAAATACGTACAACTGTTCAAAGTTCAAATCCTGGAGAAAGCTGTGCTTTGAAAGCTTGGACCGCCAATGTTAGGTGAGTCTATGTAATGGTACATGGATGGCTCCAGGATTTAGAGGAAGGGGCACGAACCGGTGGTGTACGGGGCCTAGGTAACAGGTAGCAGCAGGTGGTGATGTGAGATCAATAATAAGCAAGTTGCAGATAAAAGGAGCATAAGAAGAGAAAATCCGCTTCTTGATTGCAGCATCTGATATGCTGAAAAGGTTAATTTTGGAAATGAAAAATTAAATGATAAAAATAACTATTTAGAAAATAATATTAAAAAAAAAAAAATCTGGTGTGGAACACTCACACAACTTTC
>JAAEAF010006289.1:0-70000 GCA_011037195.1 Triatoma infestans | reverse complement strand
TGTGGACAATTCATAGAAACAGGAGCGGAGAAGTCACTCAGTAGTAAGACTCCGAGTTATTCAGATAAGTAGATCACGAGGCCACTGACGTTTTAGTCTTCTTGTTGAATTTATAGCGTTAGTTAGGGATGCAAGTTCACGGCCGAGGATGGATATGAGATGTAATGCAGTGATAACCAAGAAGGACGTGATTAACAAAAGACTATAATAAAAAATTTTTAAATTATATTTTGTTTTAGCACTCCTTCTTGTTTGGACTCAGAGTCTTGAGCGGGTTATGATGCATGAATGGTTGGGAGGGAGTTAGAAATTTTAGAGAGTGTTACTCGAACTATGAACTCCTAATTTAGAAAAATAGATTTATTTTAAACAATAATTTAAACGTCTGAAAAGATATAACTACAATTAATTTAAAATGATTTAATGGTAACTAGAATGCACAACTATAATGATGATGAATAAATATATGTTTAAAACCTTAGATAGGGACGCGCTCGCTATGTATGAAGTGATGTCGTATATGACTCGTAGAATCCTGATGATACGCTGATAAAATACTGAAGAATACTCATCATGATGTTATGTGATAACAAGAAGGAGTGATAACAAAAGATATAATTTTTAAATTATAAAAATTATAACTAGTGGTGCCAGCCAGTCGCTATTATTCAGGTCAAGAGCCGCGGTCAGTGCACGGTCAAAGAGACACACCGCTAAAACCCTTTCAACAAAAATCCTTTCAAAAGGGTCGTACGGTCAGTGTACAGAAGCCACCTGGCCGATATACAAGGGTCAACAAACACTCAAAAGACCACCTGGCTACAGTCCTTTGATAACCGCCATCATCTGTTGCCACACTGGTCACCGACCTATTCAAGACCTAGGGTCAACACACGGCAAGAGATGTTTTAGTGTGACCCGTAATTACACACTTGTCAATGTGTGAGTGATGCCAATATAAACGTCTCTCCATAGGAGGAGGGCATGAATATTCTTCAGTATTTTATCAGCGTATCATCAGGATTCTACCAGTCACATACGACATCACTTCATACATAGCGAGCGCGTCCCTATCTAAGGTATTAAACATATATTTATTCATCATCATTATAGTTGTGCATTCTAGTTACCATTTAATCATTTTGAATTAATTGTAGTTATATCTTTTCAAACGTTAAATTATTGTTAAAATATAGTCTATTTTCGTAAGTTAGTAGTTCATATTTCGAGCAGCAACTCTCTATAAATCTCTAACTAACTCCCAACCATTCATCGTATCATAACCCTCTTCAAGACATCTGATTCCACTAAATAAACTGTTGTGAAATTTGTTGTAACGAAATAGGATTTCTTGACGGACATATGGTATATTTAAGTCTGTATGGATTGTATGATTGGAGACAAAGAAAGGAGCTGAAACGATTTTACGGAGGATTTTGGATTGGAGTGTTTGGATACGATTATAATTAGATCGTTTTGTTTGAACCCCACAGTTCGGCCCGTAAGCCCAAATAGGTTTACGTATGACTTTGTAGATTAGCAGTTTGTTAGTAAGAGTTAGGTTAGATCGTTTGTCAAGTAAATCGCATCAGTATTTTGTAACGTTGAAGTAGTCCAGTCGTTTGAGTCTGGTATGTGGATTCCAGGGGAGGTGTCGGTCCAAGTATAGTCCTAACTAGCGAAGTTTTTGTACTGGGGGTAAGGCGACATTGTCATAATAAACTGGAGCAGAAGTGAGTCGTCTGAAAGTGAAGGAAATGGTTTGGCACTTTTCAGCACTAATTTTGATTGATTTTTATGATTTGAAATAATAAAGTTAGAAATAAAAAATGGTTGATTAAATTGTTTAAACAAAACTTACTAAAATATTTAAATGCAATTTAAGCGAAAAATATACTTGTTTATAAAACGTTTTTGCGCGGTAAATTCTTGCAATAATTAATAATAATAACAAAAATCAGTTGTTTTTGAATTTATTGATCATATACAATACAAGACACGGACCAATTTCTGAAACTATTTCTTCTTGCTCAAGAGATCTCGTAAATGTGATTACCATAAAAACTCATGTCCAAAAATCTATAAGAATAATATATTTTTGCTCACACAATAGTAAAAAAAATGTTTATAAATGGTTAAAATAAAAGAAGCTTTATTTTACTACAAACTTTTGTTTAGTAACTTTGACCAAAAAAAAGATATACGTAATTTAATAGTGCACCATAAACAATGATTAACACTAATCATACAACATCAGAATAAACTTTCTGGAGTGCAACTTTTTTATATTATACTTTGTGTTGCAAAAAGATGAGGTTATGTGTGGTGGCTTTTTTTGATCGGGGTAGCTGACTGAATTGTCCAAGGCTGGCTGGCGCACATACTGAAACAAAATGCTGGCTATCAAATCAAATGCTGACATGAACATCTTGAAAAAAAAAAAAAAAAAATTTTTTTTAATATCATTCTTCTTTAATTGGAAAGTAATCATAAGAAGAACCTCATTATCAATGGTTAAATAAACTTATCTAAAAACCGGCATGGCCTTCCTCAATAACCCCTTTACCAGCTGCCAATAATCAATTATTTAGATAATTAATAGAGATATTTCAATTTTTTGGCGTTAATATTTCAGAATTTGTTGTACAAATGAACTGAATAGTTAATAGAAGAAATTGAATGATGGATAGAACTTGAAATCATTTTCCATTTATTTTTTTTATCTCTTGGGTTTTTCATTTCCTGAAAAGTAAATAACATTTTAATAAACTCTTCTTTAAAATAACGTCCATCTGTTTGTTTTAAAATCTGATGCTATCGCAATATTTTTATAGGTATAAAAAAATATAAATTCTTTTGGATAAAATGAAAAAAATATATATATAAATAGACGGTTTTGTGCATTCGCTGGAAATCATCAGCCATTTTCCTTATTAATCTGCTTCAATCTGTGGTCATTGGGCCACATTCGGGCGATCTCCCAGCTTCAGAAAATCTTGAAAAAGTTGGTGTGAAACACTGACACAGACATTTTTTTCTTACTGCAGTTTACAGAATTATAATCACTCATTAAACTTCTTTAAACGAACTTTCTCGCAAAAATATTTCAAACAAAACTGATTAGGCCTTCATAGTTACTTTACGAAATTTAAATAAATCTGTCGGTTTTCTATGGAGAAAAACGCAGAAAACTGAAAAAACGATCCAAAGTTTTATGTCTATTGATGTGATGTCCGGAATAGTGGAATTAGTTCCCGGGAATGTATCAGAAGAAATACATTTCCATTCTTACTTGAAAGAAGAGAATTTGGGGACAACTATTTTATAATATAGCTAATCAGTTTGTATTTAATTTTTAGTTTTTTTTAAGTTGAAATAGCTGTTTGCCCCATAGGGGAAAGTGGATCAATCACTTCTTCAGGGTTCTTAGCATCCCTGCGGATTTCCCGGTCTAACAAAACGAAAAACATTTAGATAACCTCGGACAAGGCTCATAGGACTCGTAGAGGGTAAAGAGATGTTATTACTATTATTAATATTTTGATTATAATTTGTCTAAGGACCAGAAAGTTGGTGTTGATGGGCAAATTTCATAACAGTTCCAGGCGGAATTTCAAGCAAATGGAAGAGGTTACCAGACTTGCTCGAAAGGAAGTATTGTAATCAGAGATTGTGACCCAACCATAGAGGCTAACACTAGAGCCTGCATGTCATTATTTTGAAAAACAATGAGAGAAATAGTAACCGGCAAACTCAACGATCTGAGAAGAAACAATAAAGTTATCATATAGTGGATAGCGAAGGATGGTAATGAGATTGAAAGGACGGACACAGTAACCTCCATCATGTGGCCAGTATACTTTTGGTAAAGGTAAAGTTGTTGTATGCACTTACATACTCAGGTTATGTGGAATTGAGAAGAGTGGACAAACTGACCTGAGAAGATACAAATAGAGGGATTTTTTAGGTCCGCAACCTTTTTGCAATATTTCCAGGACAGTGACTGAATCAGATTCGTTGGCCTGTTGGAGGAATACTTATGGCCAAAAGACCACCGAACTTGATGGCCTCAGGGTTATGACAGATCTGCTGACCACAGACTGTGTGTCAGGAAGCAAGTTAAGTATATGGACTGGCTAATAAATGATCATGGCAGGTTTTGCTTACTGAAGAAGATGCATCACACTAGCGAAGCGCCTAGCAAGAGTGAGATTTCTCCAACTGGGTATTGAATCGCCCGGAGCGACGAGTTAAACAGGGGCGCCTTTCAGGCTTGCTTGTGAGCACCAGACTTGCTTATGCTCTAAGCTACAGATTAAAGTAAGTTAACTTGGGATATCACAATATATCCTTTTTGGGTCGTTGGGACTAGTCCCTCTTTCTTTTTTTTCTATTCTGTTTCGCAAAAATTGACGCCTACAAAAATGGAAAAACAAACTTATTTAAATCAAATTACAGGAAGTTACCATTAACCACTAACTTAAGTACTATAATAGACTTAAGTAAACATTCAGATAGCGCATTTTAAATATTTAAATTATTTACCGTCAGAAACACATAAACATTTTCATCGAAAAGCTTATAATAAACTTCTTTACTCCACTCCACCGTATGAATGTTGTTCTGGTAGTTACTATGACAGTCGCGTTAGGTTTTAGAGCTAATTGTACGCAGGTATTTATTGGCGTGTTTGTATTTATTTGCGTGAATGAAATAGGGTAGATCCGTGGATGAATGCTTGAGGCACTAAGTATTATAGTCAGTTTTATAACGCATAAGCATATTATATGGCTGAATGATAACATGTCAGTGCCAGAAAGAAATAAACTCCTTTTTGAAACTCCAAAGTTGAACTAAGTTGTGTAGATATTGTTTTTGACATGAGATCTTCCTTCCCATTTACTTTGATTTTCATGTCCTTCTGCAATGATAGTTGGGTATGTTCTCTTTAGTCAAAGATCTTCAATTTAACGAATGTCCTGGTTTGAGCAACTTTATTAAGCTAGAGTCTTGTAGAAACATAGCGACTAAGTAATTGTCTAAGTATCAAGTTTTAAGGCCAAAAAATGTCTCAGTTAAAGTTTGGACGACATGACTTGGTCAGTACCATCGGTTTGAAGAATCATCTACCAATTTGACGCCAATTCGTGTGTACAGTTAATTGCAATGGTGTTAATTAGTATGCCGTAACAAAAAATGTACTGTTCATGATATAATGCGAAAGCAATCTGCATATATAACCGAAAACGTTACAGTGCTTGCTGTTTGGTGCTGAACGGTAAAAAAATATGCATACCTAAAGGTTTAAAAGCTTTAGAGATTACTGCTGAACTGTGCATATATGGAGTTGAAGGTGGTTAACGAAGCCTTATGCAGTAATACATGTTGAAGTGTGAACTCATGCAAGTACTGGCCGAGTTTTACCTATCACTTCTTGATAACTGCATTAATTGGAGAAAAAAAATACATTTTTACGATTTATGACATTTTTATTCTTAAATAGTATATCATGTGTTTTGAAAATATGAAATATTCATATTATTCATAATAAAAATGTTCATTCACAGCATAACAAAAAAAAAAAAAAACATATAATAGTAGTATTCAGAAATAAATTAAACAGCTGTTCTGTAATTTATGAGTTTAGTTGAAAACCCTTTTCTAAATGGACATTCCTTGTTTTGCACTATGGGTTTAGTGGCCGATTACTGTGTACTGGCAAGCGCCTGAGACAAAGAGGGTGTGCTAGTACCGCACGGCATGCCGGCAACACCAGCCACAACTATGCATCTAACTTTAGGCGCTATAACAGACTTAACTCCATTTCAGGAACGCTGTTGTTTCTAGCTTCGTAACTATGCAACCAATGGAGACAGTTGTTAAAACTAGGTCTAAAATTATTTCAAACTAACTTAAATATTTATTTTCCTCACACATGTCATTAATATTGAATTAAAAAAAATGTCAGTTTATTAATGTTGTAATATTTTATTATCCTCAATAAATCATTTAGATTAAAAAGAAAAAGGTTTAATAGTTTAAATCCATTTTCTCTAAATTCTCTTTCCTTCTGACTTCCATTATAAAGTGAAATTCTATTTCTTTTTGTCTTAAGACTCCTCACTTGTTCCCAGTTTTATTACAAGTTAGGAACCGCCCGCATTAACCAATTCATTTCTTCTCTTTTTCTTTGAAATTACGACTTGAAATCTAAACTCATTCAAACCCTGTCCATCTCATTAGGCCTACAGCACCAATTTTTCTCTATCCAATTCAGCATTTTCCAAACCCTTTAGGAAATTATATATGTAGGATATTCTGATAATAAATCGGTATCGGCTAAATCGGTATCGATTTTAAGGCTGCCCTGAAATACCGAGTGCAGGGGAAGAGGTTTGTTTTGTAAATAGTTTAGGAAATGTAAATATTGTATATAGCTGATCTTTTGCGCAAAAGTTTATAGACTAGGAATTTCTGGCCGTTTATAAATTATTTGTCCACGCGTCTATGGATTTGGCAGATATTATATGTTGGTTATACTGTGTACTGGCAGGGATGAGCGCGAGCTCCGGTACTGCCCTTTACTACTGGGATTTAAAAAAAAAAAAATCGGCTAAACCATAAACATATATGATAATATGAATATATAATGCAGATATATTTTTCGTATTTATATATACATATATGTGTGTGTATGTTAAAGGTAAAAAATTTAAAAAAAAAAAGAAGAAAACAACGCCGGTATACACCTTTGTTTAGTTTTATGTTAAAGATCATCAAGGTATTAAGCTAATCAAGAAAGGTAAAAAGTTAGACTAATTCTATTTACTGACTAAAGTAATCTCTATACCCCGATTTACAAAGTTTTCCTTAAGAAATACAAGACACGGTCATTATTAAGTTTCTCAAAGGAAATTCAAAAGTTTAGTTTTAGACATTGCCCACTCAATCGTGCTAACGAGTGCAGTAAACCGAACGAGTTAAGTGAGAAAACTTTTTCAATCGCTTTTTTCTTATATTTATTTATTGTGCTGATTGTATACTTTATGTTTCTATTAAATATTAACTTAAATATAGTTTTTTTTGTGTATAATTTAGAAGGAGAGAGAGTGATACGGTAATCAATAATTTTGCATTTGAAAGGTTGTGGACATAATCTTAACGACGTAATAGTAAGGAAGTCAGAACATTACACTCACATATACTCGGTAAGCGAAATCTTCAGCCTGTATTGGATTGGTTATCAGTTAGTGCTGGGTATTAATGTTGAGGATACTTGGATAAAGCTGTGTTTGATCAGACTGACCCGTCCAATGTATGATTAATGGCTAGGACAATAAGGATCTTAAAGACTAAATTGATGGGCAAGAAATCCTTTAAGATACATATAGATTCTCAATATACATACATAAGCCAGGAATAAAACTTCATTTTCTATTACAATCAAGTAATGTGTCTTATCTTCCCATTAAACCAAAGTCAAAAGTTGTATTTTTATTCTGTAGCGAGTAAAAAAATGAGTTTTACTCTTACAGATTAAAAATAATCACAGTCATCTTCCAACGAGGTAAAATTTTAATACTCTGATAAAATTGCTAAAATATATTAAAAAAAAAAAAAAATCTGGTGTGAAACATACACACAACTTTCTCTTACTCCAGTTCTCAAAATTATAATTGTCAAATTTTATAGTTTCTGTACCAAATTTAATGAAATTTGTCGAAAACTGAAAAAACTGTCTAGTAAAAGTGCACTTCCGGTTTACTAATTTACTTGAAACTCCCAAATTTTGGCCATCTATTTATTTCTAATTTATTTTGTTTGGATGATAGAAATGTATAACCAAGTATGATAGCACTTTAGAGAAAAACATAACCCCACCCCTCCTCCAAAAGTGCCCTTAAATGAATTTTCCCAGAGAAATTATTTAAATAAAAGTTGTAGATCTTTGTATGTTTAGTTTATATTATAGAAGTTTCAAGAAAATCGTCAGAGCCATTTTTGAGAAAATTGCGAAAAAGTGAAAAAAAATCATTTAGTAAAGTGGTAAAGTAAATGCACCTCCGGTTATCCGATTTTTTCAAAATCGGAATTACAACAACATATCCAATTTTAATTAACATTATTTAGGTGATAGAATTGTTTGATAAACCGAAATAGCACTTTGGATGAAAACCTAACCCCACCCCTTAAATGAATTTTCCCAGAGAAATGTTACAATTAAAAGTTGTAGCTTGTTGTATATGTGTTTGATATACCTAGTTTGAAGAAAATCGTCGGAGCCATTTTTGAGAAGAAAGAAAAACGCAAAAAAAGTATTAAAAAAAAAACAACACAAGTAAAGTACTTCCGGTTGAGGAATTTTAACAGATGACCCACTGTCAAATGCCAAGGTCAGATGCCTAAACGGAAATCAAGTTTCAACTTTCTACGGTTTTTCGTTTTTTGAGCTATGCTGCATCACATACACACACACACACACACCATTTGCTAAAAACTACTTTTTTGGACTCAGGGAACCTCAAAATGGATATTTCCGGTGAAAACTCGATATCGAAAATTTGGCACGATTACAATACTTCCTCTTATTAGGAGTAAGAGAAAGTAATATATAGTAAAAGCTTAGCTTTTAAAATTGTACATATAACTATAATAATAAATGAGATACACATATAAACATAATTTTCTATAATCTGTCAAGATAAACTTCCTTTATTCACACAGCAAACAGAACATTATCTTCGTAAAAATATTTTTTTAAATATGATTTTTACAATTATTTGTTTATTAATTTTAACTGCTGTATAAAAAAAAAAAAACCTAATATTTAATACGAGAATAAAAGTTACCTTATTAAATAAGTACGATAATAATAACGTTGAGGGGGGAAACAATCACAGAAGAAAAGAAATAAATCATTAGTTGGTTATAATTCCATTGAAATTCTGTTATAATTTCTTTGAAATGCCTTAGTTACAAGGAATAATCATGAGATTAATGAAGACAAAAAATTAAACAAAACCTTGAGAAACTTTAAAAATTTTGTGAAGAAGCTTTTTCTGACCCCAACTAAATGGTATAAGTTTCAGAATATATGTATATATAGCTATTATTAATATAATGCGTTACCGCATAAAACAAAAATAATGGGTTCAACTAACTCATTTTTGCAGGTAATCATTTTTTTTTTTTTTTTTTAATTTTAAATCCTGCTTATATCAGCTTAATAAAATTAATAACAAAATATTAACATTATGCACGAAAGAAATGGTAGTGTCAATCAATGTACATTTAATGAAGTAAAATTAACAACTGTCTAATAGAAAATAATTAGTTTATATAAGGTCAGATGGAAGTTCCGAGCAAAGTCAGTGAATATTTCCCAATGTACCCCTAATAACCTATCATGGCTGAATACACTTGATAAGTGACAGTTAACTAGGTAAATTTCAAATTGAATGATGGGGGGTTTCACAATGCAACAAGTATTGAAAAATTTATCCACCTGTAAATACGTTGCTGAAATAAACCGGGACAATATCTCCATATCTCTCGCACAAAAAGAATTGGTATTTTTTTCCAAAAACGCCAGCACTAGAGTTTTTTAAACAAATAAAACTTGATTTTTTCCTCATATCCTGTTTTTAAATGCGATGTTTTATTGATAACTGAAGTGAAAGAAAAAAATTAGGATAGGAAGGAAGTAGAAATATATTTTATTTTTTAATCAACATCAAAGAGAAAAATGTTGGAAAAAAAATAAAACAAAAACCTTATTTAATGAAATGAAAGAACAAATTCATTAATCATAATTCACTTGTTAATAAATAGTGGAAATTTTAGAGGAAACAGTTCTGTTTTTTATTAAAAAAAAAAATATATAAAAGGAGAAATGATATATTAATTGGAAATCATTTTTATCTTAATCAATTCTTCTCACACATCATTATGTAGTTATTATTCTGTGAAGAGTAATCAATAAATGGGTAAACGCAATAAAACTAGACAGCAGCCTAAGCAAGAGGTTTCAGTGATTTTGATAAATCACTTTTCAATATTTGGAAAAGCCATTATGTGGCCTTGCCAACTAGAAACTAAGTACCAGATTTTAGCTTTTCAACAATATTCATGCAACTTCATGTTATCGCTCCAACAACTATGGATCTTGTAAACAGCAATTTCTAATCTAGCAAGATTTTCTGTAAACTTAGTATAAGTAAATATAGATTTCGGCTACTTCGAAAGTGTCGTTGCAATATTTTGTACTATTTTGAAATTTGGCACCTGGAAGTGGATATCATCCCTACCTGCGGGTCTACCCTCTGAAGCTCCTCTAGAGAGAGAATGTCAAAGCAATACAGCTTTTTTGAAAAAGAGGCTGAAAACTGGAAGAAAAGTGGAGCATCTTTGCCGCTACAAATCCCACATTTAGTCGTCAATACCCAATGGTAATTTTTGCATTATCCAAGCGCCATTGTTATGACGCTTAATATAGACGTCATTCGAGGCCAAAACCGAACATTCACCGATATATGGTGATTGCTTTCAGATTTCTCAGGGCATTTCCTACAGGCATCATCAATCATTGCGGCGTACATAACCATGTGTTTCTTATAATTATAACATTTGGTGACGGTAACTTGATCTGGATAACGATCATAAATCTAACTGTTTCCAGAAAAGTTTGCTATTCGTTCGACATTGATTTGTCGACATTCTGTCGTTCAAGGTCATATGCGAACTTTCCATGCAAGAGTTTTGCTTTCCATTTTTTTTATTGTTTTTGGCACATTATGGATCTTTCGATTGCCTGGGCCGATCGATCTCTCAGATTAGGTGGCTTTCATCGCGACTCCAAACCGCAAACAATTCTATGAAAATATGATCACAGCACCCACCTTTCAAAGAAATACTTTCTCAATTAGCTTTTTTGGCTATTACTGCTCTATTATAGTTATTGTTATTTTTATTATTAATTTATATTATATTATTACTATTATTAATATTTTGATTATAATTTGTCTAAGGACCAGACAGTTGGTATTGATGGGCAAATTTCACAACAGTTCCAGGCGGAAATTCAAGCAAATGGAAGTGGTTACCAGACTTGCTCGAAAGGAAGTATTGTAATCAGAGATTGTGATGTCAGTATTTTGAAAAACGTGTGAGAAATAGTAACCGGCAAACTCAACGATCTGGGAAAAAAACAATAAAGTTATCATATAGTGGATAGTGAAGGTTGGAGTAATGAGATTGGAAGGACGGACACAGTAACCTCCATCATGTGGCCAGTGCACTTTTGGAGAGAAGCAAGCGACCACTTTCTTTGAGAGGAGCTCAAAAGTGAGGAAAAGTCAAGGAAAACATTGCTCTGAAGAACTCTTTCAGGATTGAAGCAGACTAAGTCTTGCCTGGGCAGTTGAACAGAAGAAGAGGCTTGCCTCAGTCTCAGCAAAATTAGGCTTTGCATGCTGTCAAATTTTTCACATGTCATTATACACAGAAAGATACAAAGAAGATAGAGCATAGAAAGCAATTGCATTTGCAAATTCTATGTGGGAATGGAAGAGAATCCTGATGCGACCATTCAGTGAATGTTTAGAAGATTGGGTACCTTGCCATAGTGTTGATATTCTCCCAAAAAACTTCCTCCAAGGATTTCTATGGGACATTAATCTGGAAAAGGTGTTATAGATAAAGAGGTCTCAACAATTAAGGGGAAAGCATGAAGATCTCTTTTTGATCGCAATGCACAACACCCCTCAAAATTAAATATGTTAAATATGTTGTAAAAAAAAAAGTTCGACATTAATCGTAAGCTATCTTCAATTCAAGAGCTTCAGAAACATATTTTTAAAAGTAGTTAAATCCTGAGAAAACTTAACATCACATTTCTCTATTAGATTTAAATTTTCTTGAAATAAATTACTAATTAGGAATTATTTAATTCATTAGGAAATCAAATATAAACAAAGTATTTTATCAACAATCTTTGATTTTATAGATTCACACGCACACCCATTCAAACATACACACACCGTCCCTACGTATATATATATATAAACTACCAGAGTAAAGTTTTGCTTATCAAGTGAGTGAACGATCAAACGGAATTCTTACTCATGCTTGTTCATTCAGCCTTTACCCCCAAGCTCAGCTTAAACTATTTTCCATCACATCTTTTTGCACTTTCTCTTTTTCTCAGACCTCTTTTTATTCCCCCTCCCGTTCGTTATCTTAATGGTCTTAAAACTCTTTTTAAAGCTAAGCTTTAAAAAATCATTTCTAGAATATTACTGAATATTTTTTTTATAATAAATATTTTAATTAAAATTATTACGAAATAATTAAAAGCTTTTGCTGAAATTTAAAATATTTTTCAAGGAAAAATATAAGAGAGACTATTGAATATATTGACTATTGAAATTTTGTTGTTTTTTTTTTATTCAATTTTACTTAGTATTTTCAATCTTTTTCTGAACGTAGGACTTCTCTCTTCACCAAATAATTGATTGTTTGATCATTTTTTTTCTCAGAGAAAGTATAGAGTATGTATAGCCATTTTCAGGGATTTCCTGTCACCACTTATGTATCCCAGATCACCAACAACAGTTGCTTTCATTTATATTTACACTAACCCAACACTTACACGTACATATATTGACCTATAATGGTAGTTGATATATGCATTTATTTGGTTTAGAGCAATCACCATGCAAACTCTAGCCCATCAACATGCACTCTCACTCACATTTACACAATGTACCTACACTTTACAGATGATTACATACTACGTACAAAATACTGACACACGAGAGAGGTTGCAATAGATCTTTTGGTTGCAGTTGATTTCGCTTTGTAGCCAAACTTTGTAGTATCTAACATTTATGAAGAGTGATATAGAGATTCTAAGAGCAATAGATGCTGTAACGGCAATAGAGAGAACAAAGGTCCGACCGAGAGAAAAAAGGCCCTCTCTGGTACTCTCTCACTTAAGCAGGCTAGAGTGGGGAACCTGTATATAAGCCAGTGAGAGATCTAGACACCTATCTATCGACTATCAGATTCAACCATATACATCACATCGTGTCATAACTCTACTCCTCACCCTTTATTCTATAAAATCATTACAAGTCCAGTGCAGTTTGTGTAATCTTATAGTTATATTATAACAGTGTCTTCAATATCTCGTCTAATTAATCAATCCCAATTTCTCTCTTCATCAACTCCATTGGATGATGTAACGGCAAGAGAGAAAACACAGGCTCGACCGAGAGAAAAAACGCCCTCGCTGGTACTCTCTCACTTAAGCAGGCTAGATGGGGAACCTGTATACAAGCTAGTGAGAGATCTGGACATGTATCTATCTATCAGATTCAACCATATACATCACATCCTGTCACAACTCTACTCTCACACTTTATTCTATAAAATCATTACAAGTCCAGTGCAGTTTGGGTAATCTTATAGTTATATCATAACAGTGTCTTCATATCTCGTCTAATTAATCAATCCCAATTTCTCTCCTCATCAACTCCATTATAGACACATTTAGAAAACACAGTTTTTATTCTTAAAATTTAATTAAAATTTGAAATTTTGTAGTTTACAACTTCCGTTATCACTATTTTTAACGCTTAAGCGCCATAACTGCTGAAATTGACTAAATAGCTTCACTTCTACTTAAGATATTGTTACATTACGTATCCTGACGAGGCAGTTCTCCACAATCTAGTCCAATGAATCCTTCATCAATTTTCATCTTAGCGTACTTCTGAAAGCACTATAATTTTGTACTAATTTAATCACATATTGAAGTACGGGGACAGATATACAACAACAGCCTTACGAATCAAAATTGATGCGAAAAGAATTCTTTCTTCTATAAACAAAGGCATTGAAAAATCACAGTGACCCCATATCTTTACTCCATATATTGGATATTAGTTAAATCTTTAGGACCTTAAGAAGAACTGTTTTGCTACTAGAAGACCAAATGAAGTGGTTATAAAAAAATATAATTTGCATACGTTAGATGACAACCAACGCAGAACTTGATCTCTAATCTGTAACCTTTCTGCGTAAATTTCTTTTTCTTAGAGATTTTTTGGCTAACTATTTATTAGGAGAGCACCATTTCCTTTTTATTTTTAAGTCTATCTATCTATCTAATTGGCGTTACAACCCTTGATGGGTCCTAGCCCCCCCCCCCCAATGAGTCCATGCCATAGTTCCCGGTCATTTGCAGCCGCTTTCCAATTTCTCACCTTTAACAGGTTTCTTCCGTCACTGATGACACCATCCTCCCATCGCAACTTTGGTCTGCCTACTCCTCTCTTTCCACCTATCTCCATCTCGAGCAATCTTCTGAGAATCGATCCGCCATCCATTCTCACAACATGCCTCGCCCAGCTCAGTCTTCCCAAGCTTATCTCACGTACCACATCCACCTCTCCGAACAGTTGAATAGCTCCCTGTTTCGTCTCCGTCTCCACACATCCCCCTCCTTCACAGGACCGAAGATCCTTCGAAGGATTTTTCTTTCAAAGATCAGTAGCCTATCCTCATCAACTTTGGGAATGGTCCATGTCTGGGAGGTGTACGTCAGAATTGGGCGAATCAATGTTTTATATAGCCTTTCTTTCGTGTTCCTGGAGATCAGGCTACTATTCATATATCGGATCAGACCGAAATAGCATCTGTTAGCTATCGTTATTCTTTTGCCGATTTCCTGCGAAATGATATTGGAGGTTATTTTTAAATGCGCACAAAAATTGAGAAGATTCCGAATTATGGTGCTGACACGAAGATCATTTTTATTTGATACATTTTTCTAGGAATATTTTTTTGGGGGCAACATTAAGCTTCCCTCTAAAGTACTACCTCAGTACAATATCTAGATCAACCACTAATATACTATTGAAGTCCTATAGCCAGAATCATTGCTAGAATTCCAAATCCAAGGAAAATCGGTTAACTGAAAATGCAGAATATATTTTTGTTTCTTTTTTTTTTAATTTTCTCGAAAGCGGCTTCATTGATTTTCTTTAAAATTTAAAATCTAACTGCACAGATAGATATAAACCTACCATCTTCATTTGACATATTTTTTTAGATAAATGAATTTTGAAAGGGTGTTCTGAGGAATCTTTGACGCTATATTTCTATTTGCCATCCGTGCTAATCAATATATCCACCTCGTCAATGCATATGTCAGGGCAATTGAGTAAATATTTCCAAATATAAAGAACATTTATTACTTTTTTTATTTTATTACTTGTAGTAAGAGAAGATTGTATGAGTGTTTCATCATTAAACTTCGATAAAATAAAAAGCTAAAGCTCAAAGCACTGTTGTTAACAACATGAAATTGTAAATCATCATTATTAGAAGAAATTTTATAAAAATAAGAAGCAATATTTGGTTTTGATTGGGGAAAAAAATTGCGTTCCTAGATTTTGTCGGCTCCTTATTGACAGGCAGGTAACAAGCTACGGACCTGGCCATTTGCCATGACTTTCTGTTTCTTAAAAACAGGGTAAACTGACTGTGAAAAAATATAATTCTGCACATGATGGACCAATGTTGATGTCTAATCTTTAACCCTATGTTTTTTTTTTTTTTAATTGTTTTATGATAACTTCATGCTAAAAGAACATCATTTTTTATGAGCCCAAAAATTGAGTAGATTCCAAACAAAAACCATTCATTGATGTACTTATTCTAGATACTATTTTCGACTCAATAACTTCCTTCGTATCTTTCTTGAAATGTATTAAGAAGTAGTTTCATCATTGGATTCATTGATGAATTCTAAACCAAGGATACGTCTTAATATAAAACGAGCGAATGTTTCGTTATTTCTTTAATTATAATATTTAGCTAATACGTTGGATTTCTGCCTATCGCAAGGCAAAACGTTCTCACCTTTGGTGCGAGCGATTTGGATTCGATTCCCATTGAAATTTCAAAAAAATAAATAAGGGGTTTTCCAAATTGGATGCTCCTCTGTACTGAATTTGAATGTAAGGTAACACATTATGGATGGACGAACGCTTAACAGCAGACAGTGCTGTTAGAAGAGTTGTTTGTTTTATCCTATGCCAATTCTGGGCTTCTCTCAAATAAAGTAGAGATATACGATGCCAGGATGTGGCGTCTTTGCATACAGGGCGACAAATAGCTTTGTGGTCGGCTTAGCTCCTGTTTTGTGCAGATGGAATAGTCGTAAATTGGCCACAAAATCTTTGCGGGACAAATCAGAGGGGATCTTTTTTTTTTCAGCAGCTGTCCCGGCGCTCGTTAGAAGCAATGTTGGAAGAATGAGAGAGAATCTGCGTTAATACAATGGGTTCTTCAATTGACTAAATACGGTCCATCTTCTTTTGGAAGTCATATGACTAGAATAAGAAAAGATTAATTATTTTTGGGCAGTTTTCAGAAAAACAACATAGCAACATAGCCGTCAGCATTGCCCGCAAGTGGTATATGTTGCATGCAGTTACTTGGGGAGTAGCGACCCCACGGGTTACCACAGCTCAGTACTCCATGCACTTCGTAAGAACAGTACAAAATACACTTGAACTACATACACTCTACACTTTGCAGACAAGGACAAACACAGTACACAAACTAGGGTCTCCGTTCCTAGTTAATTGGCGTAAGCCAAGGGGGAAGGAAGCGATTAGCTTAGTGGTAGCACGCTAGACTAGCAACGCAGAGGTCCTGGGTTCGAATCCATCATGCTGCCCTTAGATTTTCTCTTCCTAGGAGCCTCTACAACTCACTGTAGCAGTGTTGTCTGTAACTAGAGAATACGGCTTGGATGCCGGCAGTGCACTGAGAAGGCTCCGGGAGGCACAATAGATCTTTCAGGTTGCAGTGCGACAGTCCCCCTACAACAATCTACCTCTAGCCGTCAGCATCATAGGACATTCCGACCAGCGTACTCGACGCTGTACTACTAGTCCCTGCTGGAAAAAGACTGCAGCTGACTTAGACTTCTTAATGAGTAAAAGTTGAAGTATACTCCGGAATAAAGTTGTATAATATGGCCCACTGAAAATGACATAAAAATGATAGTATGTTCCATTTATGGATCTAAGCGATTTGAAATATGTGTACTATAAGGGGAAAATACTTTATAAATGGCAGATAGGGTAGAGAACCAGTTTTAAAAACAAAAGAGAGAGGATTATGGAGAAATCCAAATTGCAAACATGCTAGATTTTCGAAATTGAGTTTTCACCCAAACTACATATTCTGAGGACCCTTGAATACGGAAAAAAATGTTTTTAGCGAATTCTCTTCTGTATGTTTATGTGTGTGTGTGTGTGTGTGTGTGTGTGTGTGTGAGTGTTAACAGAATATTACAAAAAAAGAATAGTCACAGGAGGTTCAAACTTGATATTCAGTTCAGATACTTCCACCACACCAGAGGCGAACATTTCAGGCCAAATCCATCAGCCGAAAGGCGTCTTTATTAAATTTTTTTTTTTTTCAGTTTTCATGATTTTCTTGAAAATGTCTCCAATGATTTTCTTTAAAACTGCATATGCTATCTACTCACGTAATAATAATAATAATAATAATAATAATAATAACAGGTCTTTATTAAATTTTTAGATACACAAAAAACATAAAAGTTAAGAAACAGAAAAGCGACAGACAGACCGTCTGAGGGGTTGTCTATACAAAATATATCGCATTATTTAATTAGTAATTTTCAATCTAAAGAAAAAGAGAAAAAAAATAAAAAAAGAAAGAAAAGGAGAGAAAAAATAAAAAAATGGAAATAAATAGACAAGAAATAATAAATACAACTTGAAGAAAGAAAACAAAAAACAGATTATATAAATAAATAAAATAAGGCAAACTTCTGATATACAATAACAGAGAATAAACACAAAGTAAGTCTTGGACTATCATAACAAACAGAGATTATATTTAAATAATAAAGTAAAACTACCTGCACACAACTCTGTATTTTAAATACAATAGGACGTTTTATAACTTTATATTTAACAATAATTGAAATTAGCATTTTAATAAAAATAATATTCAATAATAAAAATAATTAGGTAGTCATATGTCTGGCAGTTTACATTTCAACTAAAGATGAATAATAAAAAAAGAAAAGAATGGGTAAATGTTTAAATATTTAATAATTAAATTCTTGAATCAACTATAGCGCCAGGCTTCTTTACAATATTGGGCTAAACTATTCCAGCATTTGCCGTCCATATATTCTAAAAATTCTGTCTCTGTTAAATAGAGTGTATTGAAGTGACGAACACGAAATTCCCTTAGGATAGGGCATACTGCTATAAAATGGTACACACTTTCCTCGCTTTTTAAATTACAAATGGAGCATAATTTAATTTTGTTTTTAAAAGTATATTTATTAAGATATAGCAGCTCCCCTCTGACCTTAATAGCCCAACTAATAGTATTACAATTAAATGATTATTGTTGACTAAATTTATTTTATGATTTAATGTTTTATACAAGACATGCCTTTGACTATTAGTTGATAACATTTCATATCTATCAATTAAGTGATTTTTAATAGTGTCAAGAATTGTATTAATTTTTAATTTATTATTTATGAAATCACTTAAGGAAATATTATATGTGCAGCATAATTTATCCCATTCTTTGTAAAAGAACAATTTCTTTGAGATAATTTCTGTTAATAACTAGTTAGGGTATCTCTCTGCCGGAAGTGAAAAACATCTTTGTACATATTTCACAAGTAATTTAAAAGTATACAGGAATGTTGGTAACACATTTGTCTCTAAATATAACACAAAATCTGGCGTATTAATCGGCAAATTAAAAGTTTGTTTTAAGAAAAACTTTAGTAATAGCTCTACGCCATTGTGCCATGCGCACCCCCAGACCTGTGCACCGTAGCAAACATAGCCCTACTTACTGCATTGTAAACCTGTAGTTTTGAGGAAAATGGTACACTTTTATTTAATATTAAGTTATTGAATAGATTCAGCGCATATTTTGCCTGAGAGACTCTCTCTTTAAAATGTTTTTCCAAGGATAGATTCGATGTTAAAGTAATTCCCAAGTACCTGTAGGAGTTCACCACCTCTATTTTTTCTTTATTATACCACCAAGTTTGATTACTAGCCGGTCTGCCACCATTTTTAAAAATCATTATTTTAGATTTGTTTAAATTAATCTCCATATTTGCTTTGCTGACAGTAATTATGAAGGGAATTTATCATCTGTTGCAGTGCTGTTTTGTCCGTGGCCAGCAAAACTAAATCATCAGCTTAGGCTAACATTTTAAACACCGTATTCCTAACTTGCACACCACCCCCCAAGTAACTTTCAAGATTATTTATGAAAAAAGAGAAAAGGAGGGGGCTCAATAGACACCCCTGTTTCACGCCCATAGTAGTCTCGAAGAACTCCGTCAAACCAGGGTTGCACCATACAGCGGCTTTTGTACCCGAGTACACCTACTTCTGTCAACTTGTAGAATAACGCATGCCGGTCCACCCGATCGAAGGCTGCAGTTAGATCGATGAAAATGGCAAAAACTTTGCCCCTTTGCCTACTCAGCCTGATTTTAATTATACTCATTAAGTTCATTATATTGTCAACAGTAGAGTAGGATTTTCTAAACCCCGCTTGATACTCCCCTAAGACATTATTATCACAAGCCCAGTCCGTCAGTCTGTTCAGAAGAAGGCCAGTAAATAGTTTAACTCACGTAAATACGTATAACTTTTATTTGAAAAATTTTCTTGGGCATGTTGTCTTTTTGGGGGGTTCTGCGTAGCGTTATGCTTTTCCCTAAAATACCACTTCAGTATAATATATGGTTTTACCATATATTATACTATACCATAAAATTAATACACATTAAAAGCTGTCAAATTTGAAGAAAATCGTTTAAATCGTCAGTGCAATGAGTTTTTTTTAAGAATTTTCTCAAAAACGTTTACAACGATTATCTTCAAACATGGAATACTTGCGTCATAGATAAAAAACTTATCACTTTTATTTAATACATTTTTCTGAAAATAATTATTTTACATGAATATATTTAGTTTAAATTTAAATTTGCCCCAAGATTTGTTGAATATTGCAGGGCGTTCACATAAGGTAGTTAAGGTATATAAATAAAATCCCCACCACCATGTTTAAGGCTAGCCCAACATTGTAAAGTTGCAATTTTAAAGAAAATTTCTTGATTAAATTGTATTTAGAGAAAGTCGTATGAATATTTCACATCAGAATTTTTCCCAAGTGGAAAGGGCATTTCCTCGCTTCAGTAATATGGCAAAGTTTCAACTAAATATTTCATAATTTAATATGGGTCGATATATGTATCAAAGAAATATACAACTGTTATTTGGAAGACTCTATTGGAAACATGATTACAAATTCATATGAAAAGCTATATGATGAAAGTACCTTAAACAAAAAAACAAAAAAAATAATGTATATTCATGTATATATTGCAATAGTATTCAAATTTAAGACTATGTCTGGTAACATACATATATATTTTATATTTCTCATATATATCTGGTTCCCTCTTCACGCTAACTCTTTCACTTCCCTTTTGTATGTTGAGTGTATCAGTATTACGCACTCGCCTTTATGACCAACCCTATCTAGGGGTTGGGAGGACCTTTATGAATATGGAGAGACCTTCTCTTACAGAGTATAGCCCGCTCAATTAAACAAGGAACCCCTAGAGTACTGATGTCCCTTTTACACGTGCACCACAAACCTCTGCCCACACCATACTAAGCCACCTATTCACCCAATATAACAATTTTTTTTTAACTCTATATATAATATATATTATATTTTTCATTTTGTAACATATACAGTAACAATTTATTTTTTTTTTTAATTTTCATTAAAAATTATTTCATATTTAAGTGGCTCTAAATTAGAAATCTATAAATATGAAAAATGAAGACTCTAAATAATATTTTAAATAATAAAATGAAATTTTTCTTTCAACACAATTTTCCTATCAGTATTAGAAATATTTAAATTAGAAAAATACAAAAACATGGAGCATAATTTAAAAAAAAAAAATAATAAAACAATTTTTATAACAATTTCATTGAAACCATACTGTAAAATTTCTTTTCCATTATATTAGTTAAAAAACTATTGAATTTTCATGCAAAAAAACTACTATCATATGATTACTTGTTTTTTTACTTTTTAATTTCTCTTACTCCTACTAAGAGGAAGTATTGTAATTGTGTCAAATATTTTCGATATCGAGTTTTCACCGGAAATATCCGTTTTGAGGTCCCCTGAGTCCAAAAAAGTTTTTAGCAAATGGTTTGTGTGTGTGTGTGTGTATGTATGCCTGTGAACAGCATAGCTCAACAACGAAAAATCGCAGGTAGTTCAAACTTGATATTCCGTTTGGGTATCACTATGGGTTCCGACAGTAGGTCAGCGGTCAAAATTTCTCTACCGAAAGTAGCACTTAACTAAATGTTTTTTTTTCATTTTTTTCAATATGGTTTATACAATTCTGTCATCTAAATGATATTAATAGAATTAAATATGCTGTTGAAATTCCGAGTTTGCAAAAAATCGGATGACCAGAAGTGCGTTTTTACTGAAATTTATTTTTCAGTTTTCTGGTATTTTCTCGTAAACGGCTCCAACGATTTTCTTTAAACTAGGCACGTGAACTGCACATATAAAGAGCTACAACTTTTAATTGAAACATTTTGCCTGGTAAAGTCATTTAAGGGGGCTTTTAGGAGAGAGGTGGGCTTATGTTTTTCTCTAAAGTGGTATCATAGTTGATTATACAATTCTACCAATTAAATAAAATTAATTAGAAATAAATAGCAAAAATTCCGAGTTTCAAGAAAATGAGTAAACCGGATGCACTTTTACAGAAATTTTTTTTCAGTTTCGACGAACTTCAACGAATTTCATCAAATTTGGTGAACAATCACGATTTAGAAAATTGGAGTAAGAGAACGTTGTGTGAGTGTTTCACACCAGATTTTTTTCCTTCTATCAAGTTTATATTTGTGGTCCTGAATGTTTTAAAAATAGTTAATAGTCTAAACATTGTGTGTATACGTGATTAGGTGTGTAGGTAGGTATGTGTGTGTGTGTGTGTGTGTGTGTGTGTAAAAAAGCGTAAAATAAATGCATAAAATGAATAATCACTGGAAATTTAAACTAGGTTATTTGATTTTTAAGCACCACAAAGAGAAACCGGCAAGACATTTTAGTCCAAAAAAAAAAAAAGGTCAAATGCAAGATTTATTAAATAGTTTTGAGCTTTTTGCTCATTTTCACGAAGAGACAATAGATTTTCTTTTTTAAAACTGGTATTATATGGTTGTTGGTATGACATTAATGCTAACTAATTGGCCCGAAACCTGTCTATGACATCTGACAACATAAAAGACATAAAAATATGTTGGCCTAACTGTTTCATTTTAATCATTTTCTTTTTTTCTTGGAAAATTAGTTGTAAAGTTAGGCTTTCTTTTTCTTTTTAAAAAAAAAAAACGACTTTTCACTACTAATGAGCAGTTATACCATTCAAAGTTACGTTAAGACAAAATAAAGCTTTATGAAAATCAATGTTTTATGTTAAATCAATCATTTTAAAAAAATAAAAAACTTCTCCCTCCCCCTCCCAAATGTGATGTAATGTGAAATGTTTAAATGTACAAAATACATTGTACATTTTCTTCTCTATCTTAACTCTCTTTATTCCGTCAAAATTTCGCATCCTATCATAAGAGTTTTTTTGTTTTCATACTGAAGAATCCCTCCGGGATGAGCATTTATTAACTACATGTTCCATCGGAGATATTACATGTAATAGAAGATTATATATATTAAGTTTCACATATAAATTTGAAAAGTAATGGTATTCGTGTGAAATATAAAAAGAAAAAAGCAATTAAAAAAAATAATATAAAATAAAATAAAACAACAATATGAAAATGTAAAACTATAAACTCAAAAGAAGTGAAGAAATGTCCTAAGTATTATAAGTCAGTGTAATTGATGGCCTCAGCGAATGAACGGAATTGGTGAAAATATATCGTAAGAAGATCCCTTTTAGTAGGCGGCCAAAGTTTTCCTGAAGTCAGTATATATTTAATTAATTTTAATCTATGTGTGTCAAGTAATTTACAATCAAAGATTAAGTGATCGTAAGTTTGTATAGTGTGATTATCATATTTGCATGTATTGTTGTCCGTTAGTTTGAATCTGTATAGGTACTGTTTAGTGGCACCGTGTCCAGTAAGTATTTGTGTTGGTTTGTACGTAATTCTTCGAAACGAAGTCTGTCCTCTAATTATCTGTTGGTTTGTACGTAATTCTTCGAAACGAAGTCTGTCCTCTAATTTGACATATATTCATATAGATGACGTCCTTTCATCGAAGTGGTCCACACCGTATTCCAAGCTTCTCGTGCCCTCTTCCGCAAAGTCCGTTTTACTGTTGAATGCGGCGCTTTGTTGTAGATTAATTATCTATAGCGACTCATCTTGGGCAGCCACTTTCGCAGCAACATCCGCGTGTTCATTGCCCTCAACACCGCAATGTGATTTTTATCCATTTCAAGCGGACTGTTTTCTTAAGAGTTTTGCAGTCAATAAGCTCTCGTCTAATTTCTTCAATTAGTTCGTCATTTATGCGTAGGTTTGTGATCCTTTATAAAGTGCCCATACTATCTATGTGAATTGTGAAACTATGTTGGTATTTAGTGGTTTTGATATAATTGATGGCTTGAAGTATAGCAATCTGTTCGGTTTGATTATAAGATTTAAGAATTATCCTTTGAGAATATCTCTCAAAATCATTCTCTGTGTTTTTGAGGTTCATGTTTTTAGAACACTGATATTTATTTTTGAAATATTAAATTTTCTAAAATTTAGTTAGTTGCCGAGATACATAACATCATACTCGGTTCGATTCAACTTCTTTCTACAATTAGAAATATTCATCATGAAGCAATAATCATGGCAGAACAAATATTCGCATACACCTTATTCTGAACATTTAAGTATTGTCATCAAAATCTGTATTTTCGTTGCTTCTAACATAGAGATTGTAGAACATGAAAAAAAATGATGGACACTGATAAAACTGATGAGATTATAGTAAAACGTCAATATTCGAAATAAATACAATATTCTTTCATCCACCTTCAGAAGTTTGTCAATATAGGTTATGATGTAGAATGTTTTGAATTACTCTGTTCTAAGTTCGGTCACTAAAAGCGCAAACTTAGGCCAGTGAAAGACAAGATCTAGTCTGGGTTAATCCTAAACTCAAACTCTGGATACAAGCGAATAGTGTGATGAATCCAATATAGTGGACCCAACTAACTTATTCAAGAATAACCACCTTTAACTGGTTGCTGCTGATGCCAGTAAAATTAAACAAACTTCTTAAAATCCAATGATGTTTTTTCTTTTTTGAAAGACACATATTTACATGTATATATAGATATATTTATTGTTTGATATTTTGTTGCTGCATACAGGTACCGATGAAGATTATAAAATATAATCGAAACGTTTACTATTAACTAGAATATTTTTTTACTGTCCAATACCCAAAATCTACAGAGATTCTATAGAGATAATATACAAAATATACAAAAATCTAAAGAGATTTGAGGATAAAAATAAAGGCGCACTGAAAGGAGTAATTCTTTTAACATCTTCTCATATCATTCTTACACTAAAATTAGGATATACTCAGCTTCGTCAGTAAAATTTAAATTATTACAAACTGGGAACAAGTTATTTATTTATTATTATTTATTGAAAATATCTTTTATAGATCAAAGCTTTAAAAATAAGTCACTTGTCTGACTTATTTTCATTTTGCTGATTTGATCTTGTTTCTCTGGTCCTGTAAAGAAAACCATGGTCCATCACTAGCAGAGACTAGCCGATTAATTAGCAAATTTTACTTATAATGCAGAAATTTCACAGAAGGTGCGCATCAAAATACATGCTTGCCTAGGCAAAGCTAATTTTTCTAGAAACCTCAAAAAAAAAAAAAAAAATAGTAAAAACAAATAAAACCTCAAATTAATGAGGAAATTAGGACACGGTCATATTATTGCAATAAACAATGGCCTTAATTTTATTTAAATGTGCATTACAATATTTCTAATGTTGCCAAATCTATAACAAGTCAGCTATTCTTATAAGTAATTTGTTAACGTATCTGTTTTACTATGAAAATATTGTCATTAATTATAAAAATGCAGATTTATATAAAAATATATATATTGTAATAAAAATAATTAATTTTATAAAAAAAAGAAGTAATAATACAGATGTTCTTAGATAGAAATATGCATTTTCACACGCACTATGGCCGGGGTTTTTTTCAGTAACGCTTATCAACCTTTCATATAACTCGCTGAAATTAACTAGAACTAATAATGCAATTGATGTGGATAATAATTATGCAATGCACAAAAAAAATCTAGTGGTCTAATTTTTATCAAAAATCAGCATTTTTTTTTATGCACTGTTCAGCACTGTTTTATTGTTCTTAATTCTAAACGAGGAAGTGAGGTAATATATGAGGAAATGAAGATGTTAATAAGAAAGCCTGTTAACAGCTCTTGCAGAATAACAATTAAATATAACGAAAAGATGTTTAAAATGAAAGTAAAAAAAAAAAAAAAGACAAAGAGAGAATACGTCTAATTTTACAGGAGATGATACCTTCCACATCTAATTCGTTGTCATGGACAAAAAATGAATGATTAGCAAATCTACTTTACCTGATCCACTTAACCAAGTGAAAGGGAATCGAATCAATACTGTTTTCCATACCAACATAGCATTCTACATTTCTAATCATTCGGCAGCTGTTTAATAAAACTGTTTTTTTCAACAAAAAAAAAACAATTATGATCGAAATCATATGTTTAAATTGTTATTCCGTTAAATCTTCTTCGATTTTTTCATTTTTGATTGAAACTGTTCCCGATCATATACTCCAACAAATTCCTTGAAAAATTTCTATCATCTTACAGAAGTAAAAAGAAAATAAAAAGAAGCCATACCTTTAGAATTATCATGCTTTATTTATCTGTACCAAAGATAGGAAAAACTATAAAAATTATGTTGAAATTTAGATGTAATATAATGTCGTCATTGATAATTACCGTGAAACCCTAATTAATTTGGTTATCAACATTTTTGTGTGGTTCACCTATTATCAGAATACTCCTATTGGAGATCTTCAATTTAGCATAATATAAAATCAGACATACTAGTAAATATAACAATAATAATAATAATAATAATAATAATAATCAGGGCCCATAATAATTCTTAAATCGTATTTGGTCTCATTCACCTAGCTAATAACATAATGGAGAACCCTAGACCACTGCGAACATGAAATTTAAAAATACATATTTAAAAAATTTGCCTTCAGCATAATTTGAAACATAGATAGACTAAATTATAATCAAAATATTTATTTTAAACTATTTTAAAAAATTGATTTTCGGGTTGGTCATCACTAGATGATACGCAATTTACTACCTTTAGCCTATTTACTTATTATACCGTTCAGTTTTAAATAACAAATAAAGCAATAAAAAAAAAGAAAAAAGCTTTAATTTTCGAGATATACGAGAAACATTATTGATATTTACACCGATTGAATTATTATAGCTTGCTTGTAAGGATGGGCTGATATGTGGTGACGTTATCGATAATAATCTCGTAAGTTTTTATTTTTTAAATAAAATCTCCTATTTTAGTGAGCGTTCAATAAATTTAAACTTATGTCTGTATTGATTTTTTCATTTTTTTTTTAAATTTATGGTTTTTTTTTTTTGTATGTGATGTGATGTTGAACAAGGTTACATGATTAAAAAAAAACTTTTTTTTTCATATATCCGTCTATTTATTTTTAATAGTATTTATTTTTATTAGTAGAAAACTGACAAAAAATTTAATAGAATTTACTATATAAATACAAAATAGGAGATATCGGAAAAGTATGCACATTTTTAGTTTACGAAAGCGTTTAGTTTTAGAAAGCGAAGTTTAAGAATATCTTCGGTATTATTAGTCAAGATAAAAATTTGCAAGACTAATATTGTAAAAATTGTAATTTTACATGTATTTTCTTTCGATAAGTTACAAAAGATAACGCTTAAAATAAAAGATAATTAACTTTAAAATGAGGAAAAAAAACAAAAATTCTTATTGATAATTTTAGGCTGGCGTTTAATGGCCATCGAGTGACTCGTGGGTTGGAAGGCTGGTACTTGGACTAACACTTGGCGCAACAGACTGTGAAAGGCTAAGTCTTGGCCAGACTTTATTAAATATTATTCATACATCATACGCAACCACTAAAAAGCCTAGGCTAAGGAAAATCTTAACCAGTATCATTCCAAATTACATTTCTGATTGACGGCCCACGCCTGTAACTGATCAGTCCAATTTTTAGGGTATGACACTTTAAAGCGTTAGCAAAGTCTTCTTAGGGTATATTAAAAATGTCACATGCCCAACTACCAATTTTTAAAATTTGATTTGTTGAAAAAATAAAATTCGTGATGTTTATTCAAAAATTTTATTTCCTGATGTTCGTACAAAAAAATTTTTTTTATAAAAGAATAGATAAAAACATCCGCCGGAAGTTATTGCATAAAAAGTTTCAACATAATAAAGTATAGTTTATTTTCAAATCATTGATAAAAATTTAAAAGATTTAGTTTTGGAATTATTAATTCAAAATAATAATAATTAATCACATTTTTTGCTAAAATTGCATATTTTTTTTTTATTTTTTATTTACGAAAAAAATTGCATTTTATTTAAATAAGTTTGTAATATTTCGTACAAATTAAAATCTAATTCATACAATAAATGAGTTAATTATTTTTATAATTTTATGCAAAAAAAATATTTTAGTTGACCTTTATAGACGCAATTTGTGCGACGGCCACCGCCCTAACGCATAATATATTAGTAACAGGTGAAGCTTTTCAAAATCTTTTTTATGTTTTTTTTATATATTTTAAACTAATTAAAAACTTTCTTTTAAACAAATTTTTTTCTTCAAAAAAAAATAAATAAATAAATGTGTCAAAATATTCAAATTATTGGACCATTCCATTAATGTGAATAATAAATTATAATGAATAAAATTAACAAAAATAAACTAAGAGATAGTGTGTTCCGGAATAGATGCTGTTTTAAAGGGAAACTTCTAATATAGTCAGAATGGAGTATACCCGCATATACAAGATGATATCTTGCCAAAACTTCTTCTCCCTTACATCTATCTACAACTTAATGTAAAATACAACACCTTAGAGAATCCAAAAAGATGTAGCCGTATGTAAAAATATATTTATCTTTATGAAACAAAAGAATAGAAAATTCTTTTCTAAGAAAATAGAGAGAGAAGTTCCAGAGAGAGTAGAGAAGGGGGGTGAAGTGTAGTGGTGAGCAAGATGACATTGACTTCAGCTTAAAGTTCATAAAAAGAAATCGTAAATAGAGGGGGTTTGTAGAATATTTTTTTTAAAGAAATCAAATTTTATGTTGGCCTCAAAGAATTTTTAGTTCAAATAATTAAATAAACAAGGAAAATATAACTACGTACTTCAATATAGTAATACTGCGTGTATAAAAGAATGCATTTCAACAATCTTTTCCACAATAACATTTATATTTAAGGATTTGATATTACTATTAGCCTTTAATAAATAAATTTAAATTCAATTTTATGACAAAAACAAATTGTTTTTTTAAATTAGCTATAAAACAGATATTTTTTGGGGAGGGTTTTGAAACTTTATAAAGCCACATTTCCCCCCCCCCCTCATTTCTAAATCGAATTTTAATTTAATCCTAAAAATGAAATGTTTAACCCCCTTTATCATAGTCACTGTGTGAACAGAAAAAAAAAAAACAATATCTTCTGTTTGAGATGTTATTATTTCTAAAAATTTATGTCAACGGAAATTCTGCGAAAAGATAAAAGAGATTTTATAAAATACTGTGATTATTGTAGATGGTAATTTTATTGTTACAATAATATGGATTAACTAATACAGATATCCAACATTCTATGTCAGATCATAACATCCTTCTGAAGGATGTGTAATATTGTCTAAGATGAAGAAGAAGAAGATGGAAACCCCAGTTAAGGAATAAGATTGGAATGTAGAAAAGTAAAATAATAATATTATACACCTTTATGGCAGTTCTTATCAATTGTATGCCATCAAGGGAACCTTTACCAATTATAATTGGATAGAACGCTAATAAGTTGCATACGTTGATGCCTAAGGCAAGGGTGGTTACAACAACTGAAACTCGTGCGCGAAGCTGCCCCCAAACTGGCAAGGGCCAGCGGTAGAATGTCGGCCGGGTAGTGAGAGAGAGAGATAGGCGTACTCCACTACTGGCAGCAACAGGCGGCCCTACAAACTTCCACAGGTTTCTTCCAACCTTGGAGATAATCAAAAATGAAAAATTTACATAAAAAAAAAATAAAAAGCGGTAAATATGGAAATCCAAACATATTAACACTATTAAAATTAAAAAAAAAGTAAAGTTATTGCGATAAATAAATAAATGCCCACGCCCTTTTGCATTTTATCATTTCAATAAATTAATTTTAAAAGCAAAATATTATTAAATTTAAAATAATCAATTTATTATAAAATATTTCAATTACATTTTTATTAAATTATTATGTCACTTTTGGTTTTTAGTAAAAGTAAACTACATTTGCCGAAAACAATTGTAATTAAAAAACAGGGGGAGGAATTGTTTTATGTTATAATAGCATAATGTAAATATTTATTTTTACAGCTCCACTGTCAGATTCGAAAAGTTTAAAAAAGTATGATAAATCTCTAAAAATTACGGTTGTAAATTAACTCCATATTTAGTAAATCAGTCATTTAATTATGTCAAGTATTAGCATTTAAGATCTTATTAATTGGGTTTTTAAAATAATAATAATAATAATAATATCGGAATTATAAGACTCACCGGTTCCCGATGTTTTTATTGAAAACACTGCACCAAAATCTTCTTTAATATAATTGAGATTGCTTGTACCAAATACGAAACAGAAATAGTCACAACCTACACACACGCACAAGTGAGCCTGGATAAATATTTAATAGACGTCTAAAACATAAAAAGCTTTGTTTTTGAAAAAAAAAAAAAATGAAACCAATAACAACAACCAGTTATAAACGTACCGCGTCCTGGAAGTGGACGTGTTACGAGGTGGGCGGGTCGGACGCGAGATGCGGACTAACCCAGCATCCCTGCTAACCGGCACAGACCCAGCCAACTTACAGAGCAATCTACCGGCTAGACCAAATAAACTCAACCTCAGAAAGGCCACAGATCGAACTCAGGGGTTTCTATAGCGCGCCTATACACACACCCTCATTAGGCCGGTACACGTTTACAGGCTCTACTCATTCTTGATTTTCTACGTTAGTTTCACTGTTCAACCACTCCTTCTGTAACCCTCCTCACACTCTCTCTTTACTTCCTCTTTGTACTTAGTCAGAGAAGCACTCCGGGAACCCATTCCATTCCCAACACACAGCCACATTGTTCCCCACCCTTTTACTACTAACTGCTAATGGAGCATCAATCTTGATCATGTCAATAGGTGGTTCCCAACAATTAGCCCATGTTTAACTTGCGGCTTTGAGGCTACAGTCTATACCGTCCACACAGTCCACACCCAAATTGGGAGCCACTCAATAATATCCAAGTACAACATGAATATATCAATTACAAATGTAACCATTAACCCAGTTATCCTTTATATTTATATTTACATCTATTACATTAAATTAGTTTGTAGACCGATCTTTTTTTAATAAAACTCGTTACAGACTGTTAGTAATTTTCTGTTATAAAAAAAAGAAAGTTGTTTAAAACGACTGAATGACAAAACAAAAGAGAGAAAACAATTTGTTCTCACAAAATTCTATATATTTAATAAATTAATCATGGCAATCCAAAGAATGGATTTTTCCTGTGACTTTACAATACAATTTAGTTCTGAAGATTGAATTATTAAGACTTAATAAATTGTTTGAAGGTTAAAATCATTTTAACTTTCTCTTATTGCAAATAGAAGGTGCGTATATTTGCGATCTTAAGTTTTCACAGGAAATTGGTATTTGGAATTTTTTTCACATGATTAAATATTTTAAAGCCTGCTGAACCAAGATGGAAAAAAAGTTATCATAATGTTATACAGAGCGAAGTATTGCAAATCAAATTTTATATCAATCTTAATTTAACTTAACACTTTACATTGAATACTTGTCAAAATTTATGTTATAAATAAGGAAAAAAAAAATCGCTAGCCAACAAATGTCAGCCCAGATCATTAAGTGAAGCAATCCGATATCTAAATGTGACTTACATCATAGAATAGATTTTCTAGGAAGCAGACGAACATAAATTTAATGATGGGAAGTTTTAGAAAGTTTGAAACTTACTGAAAAACAAATGTGGAGAATGAAAATTTAAATTGAAATCGGACAATACTGTTATTACGATTATGACGATCTTTTAGGTATCTACAGCCATTTTCATGAAAAACACTTCAGTTTCCGGGTTGAAACTAGATCGGTGGTTTGCTAGCAACCGTCGTTTCGCCCATATTCCAATGAGTCTCTTCAGGGTCGTTACATCTTGAAACTGACGCGTTCTCGACCCGGAAACTCAAATGATTTTCAATATTGTTATATTTACAAGATTTATTCTATTGTCATTTATATACTTCTATATATCGTAAGGGGCAAGATTACCTCTGTGGTAGCTCACTAGACCAGCAACGCAAAGGGTGAGTCCAACAGTGCTGCCTTAGCTTTTCTTTCCTTGGAGTCCGGTGGAGGGCAGTGTTGTTTGTATCGAGAGAACACTACCTGGAGAATAACAGTGCACTGAGAACACTCCGAACTTAGGGTGAAAGCTATATGGCCAAAAGAGACTTTGGATAGTAAAAGGCCTAGCCCTCCTCACAGGACAATGAGAATATATATTCTTCAACATAAAAAAGCATCTGGTATTTTATCTGTCGTTGCAAGCATATTTCTTTTATTCCTGACCGGTTTTGGATTTTCATCTATCGTCACAATAAATTTATCAAGTTCGTGCAGAGAGTTCACTTCAATGCAATGTTTCTGTTACACTCCACACTTGTTGGTTTGTTGGCTGCATGTATGTGCGGGAGGTAATAAGGTTATATGTTACTTTGTGTGTGTGTGTGTGTGTGTGTGTGTTTAATGACAAAATGGAATTATTATAAATTATGATTAGACATTAGAAAATAGTGTATAATAAATTGTATGTTTTCAAGGATACTTTATAGCTAAATTTTAATAGTGGTGTTCAGTATGTTAAGTAGGTAAATTGATATCTAAGAAGATTGGCAACAAAAGGCAAAATGGAGATGAGGTTGGCGATGATGAGAGATGATATTACTTACATATCTTCTTATATTAACTTTGCTTGGATTTCATATTTATTTATTATTTATACAAGCTTTTCGCTATCCTTTAACTTTGCATTGCCTTTCTTCAAACTTTATCTATTCTTTTTACGTGCAGTATACTCCTGAAAATTCTTATCGCCGCCCCTAATAAAAATGACTTGATAAAACACTGAGTATACTGAACTAATCACTATTTTCTAATCTCTAATCATAATTTATACCAATTCCATTTTGTCATTAAACACACACAAATAGTAACATATCCTTATTACCTCCCCACATAAATACAATCAACACACCAACAAATATCGAGTGTAACAGAAACATTGCGTTGAAGTAAACTCTTTGCATGAACTTGTTAAATTTATTCTGACGATGGATGAAAATCCAAAACCGGTCAGGAATAAAAGAAATATGTATGCTAGGACGGATATAATATCAGATGTTATCCAGCATTGCGGAACCATCCACATATTCAACATATAAAAGCATGTTCGAATACATATCGAGTAGAAAGTCTTTTTTTGTAGAAAAGTCTGTAAATTTCAGAAGAAAAAAACAGCACGAGTTTGGACTACTATGAGTTAATATTGCTAGAGCTAGAATAGTAAAAATTATTTACAATATTATAGGCCGCTAGTTAGCGAGAGAGTCATATATTTTTTATTCAAATACTCATCCATGGTGTATTCTCCTTTAAACTATCACCCATCCTTAGATCAAGAACATTCTAATCACAAAAATTCACCGATGAATTGAGGAAGCAATAGATATTCTCGGAAGGAAGTATATTTAAAGATTTTAGTTTTCTTTTCGGTTTTCAAACTAAGATAAGTGAATTTTAGAATGAAAGTAAATACAACTTTGTTTGAATTTTATTACTGGACATAAAATCGTTTCAAAAGGGGAATGTTATGAACTAAACTCTTGTTATCTTGTTTTAAATATAGATTGCTGGTCAGTTAGACGAATTCTCAAAGCAAAGTGGTGCCATCAGTAAATATATGACTTGAAACAAAAAATCTATATTTAGACTTCTTAGCTACCAAAAAAAAAAAAAAAAAAAATTAAATAAAAAAAGACAAATGCAAACTGTAGCAATAAAAAGCTGATAGCTAATTTTCTTACTTCGTAATAAGAGAAAATATTTTTTATTTCAAATTTTCGAAATAAGTTATCATTGGAAATACAAGCTTTTCCTCCTGAGTTTGAAAAATATATTTTTAACGAATAGCCTCTGTGTGTGCAGGGTGTACATATATAATATGTGTGTATGTGTGTGTGTGTGTGTGTGTGTGTATGTCTGTATCTGTGTAAACAAATATTTTTTTCAAAATAGAAAAATAGCAGGCAGCTCAAACCTGATATTCCATTTAGGTCCTACACCTCATGTGTTTGTTACACGGCATGGTTTCGGGGAAAATCCATCAACCGGAAGTGCGATTAATTTTTACAATTCTCTTACTCCTAGTAAGAGGAAGTATTGTAATCGTGTCAAAATTTTCGATATCGAGCGTTTTCACCGGAAATATCCGTTTTGAGGGTCCCCTGAGTCCAAAAAGTGGTTTTTATCAAATGGTGTGTGTGTGTGTGTGTGTGTATGTGCGTGGTGTGTGTGTGTATATGTGAACAGCATAGCACAAAAACGAAAAACCGTAGAAAGTTAAAACTTGATATTCCCTTTAGGTATCACCATGGGATCTGACAGTACATTATCTGTCAAAATTCCTCAATCGCAAATACCACGTTACTTGTTGTTTTTTTTTTTGCGTTTTTCTCAAAAATGGCTCCAACGATTTTCTTTAAACTTGATAAAGCAACTAAACATACAAAGATCTACAACTTTTATTTGTAATATTTCTCTGGGCAAATTCATTTAAGGGCAGTTATGGCGGAGGGCTAGGGTGAGATTTTTATCTAAAGTGCTGTTTCAGTTCATTAGACAAGTCTGTCATCTAAATAATGTTAATTAGAACTGAATATATAGTTGAAATTCTGAGTTTGAAAAAAATCGGATAACCGGAAGTACGTTTACTTTATCACTTAACTAAATGATTTTTTTTTACTATTTCGCGATTTTCTCAAAAAAATACCTCCGACGATTTTCTTGAAACTTCGTATATAAGCTAACCAAACTAAGATCTACAACTTTTATTTAAAATATTTCTCTGGAAAAATTCATTTAAGGGCACTTTTAGGGGACAGGTGGGGTTATGTTTTTCTCTAAAGTGCTATCATATTTGATTATACAATTCTACCATCCAAGGAAAATTAATTAGAACTAAATAGATGGCTAAGATTCCAAATTTCAAGGAAATTGGTAAAACGGAATTGCGCCTTTAGTGTACAGATTTTCAGTTTTCGACGAATTTCATTAAATTTGGTACACAAACTATAAAATTTAATTTGTCAATTATAATTTTGAAAACTGGAGTAAGAGAAAGTTGTGTGAGTGTTTCACAGCAGATTTTTTTTTATATAAGGTGCGTCAACATCTATGGTCATTGGTGCCCGGAGCTATCTCAGTGCACTGCAAACCTCCGGGCCAGTGTACTCTCGTTACAGACGACACTGTTCATTACGGTAAGAGGCTGGTAGGAAGAGAAAATCTTAGAGCGACTTTACTAAATGTTTTTTTTGTTTTTCAGTTTTACTTGATTTTCTCGAGAATAGCTCCAAAGTTTTTCTTAAAACTTCGTATACTATCAACACCCATAAAATACGTTTCATTTTAATTAGTAATATTTTTACGTGAAAATTGAATTTTTGTAGGGATTCTGGGCGAACAGTAACGTTAAGCTTCTCACTAAATTACCACTTTAAACAATTTATATTTCTATCTAATATTATTGTACATTAAAAGCATTGGTAGAATTCCAAATCTGAAGAAAGTGCGACTTTTTAGAATAGGTTTTTCGATTACTACGATTCCCTTTTAAATGTTGAATGCTAACTGCACATACAATTAATCTATCGATTTTATTTGAAACAGTATTCTTAAAATTTGATTTTATTTTATATATTTTTTAAGTAATTGTGATTATTAAAGTAAATTTCAAATTTTATTTGGATTTGTTAGTGTTATTGGCGCGCTCTGGACTACAGTGTAATCTCTTCTCTAACTGCTTGGATTGGTAGTTTAGTACTTGTCCACTATCACCGCTTTATGTTATGACAAATGACTAAAATCTGAAGTATAAAGACAATTTGTAATCTATATATATAAAAATTCAGCATCCGTATGTTTGTGGCCGCAAAACTCGAAAAGTAGTCGAAGGATTGATTTGAAATGTTTACACAACATTGCATTTCTATATAAGAGTGTTTATATATACTTTTTACGCCGAAGTTCCCACGGAAATGGGAAATTCCCAGCGTTTCGCGAGGTTGGCAGAAATAGACAGAAGCAGACGCGTTGCGATGGTGGCGCGCTCTCTGAACCTCTTTCTCAACTACTTATGTGTACTCTCAAAGTACCTACACCAGGCTCACACAGTTTGCCTTGCTGACTGAGGGAGTGATGGTGTTGTTTAATATAATAATAATACTTTTTATTATTACCTTTATTTTTTGTTTATTGTATATATATCAATATGTTGCAATATATTGTATATATATTGCACACATAACAGCGTTTTTTCAATTATGTCAAACAAATGATTTTTGCAAGAACTTTGATGTATGCAGACATTCCGACTTATTACACTTGGAACCAACACGAAAGAAGGCAGAGAGGCAAAGCAGTAGTTGTACAACCTGGAATATTTTCATCTAATACTTTAGGAAGAATAGACACTAAAAAACCGAACCACGCAGAATGCTTTTATTTACGTTTGCTTCTGATTACCGTTCGTGGTCCAACATCATTTATACACTTGCGAATAGTGGATGGAATAGTATGTAATACGTATCGGAATGTGTACGAGGCACTTAATTTGCTGGAAAAAGATAACCATTGGGATAAGTCAATTGAAGATTCATCTGCTACTTCTAATCCATTTCAAATTCGTACGCTGTTCGTAATAATTTTATCTACATGTTTCCCACCATAACCACTAAAATTGTGGGAGAAATACAAAGACACATGGCCGAAGATATTCTGTACAGAATGCGTTAAGAAACACATAATCATGGCTTGGATTTCACAGAAGAAATATACAATGAAGCGCTAATCTTCATTGAGGATCGTTCGCTTGCAATGTGTGGCAAGTAGTTGGCACGATTCGGTGTCTCAGCACTAAATAGGTCGATCAATGCAACATTCGAGAGAGAACTGCTCAGGGTGCAATCATACACCAGAAATGACTTACAGCTGTTCGTCCAAGAAAATACACTGACTCCTTCAAGAACAAAAGATAGCATTTGATACCATCATACAAACTGTGGCCAACCAATCCGGTGGATTGTACTGTTTGGACGCTCCAGGTGGAACTGGAAAAACGTTCTTAATTTCCTTAATCCTGGTTAAAATCCGTTCAAATGGCCATATTGCGTTAGCACTTGCTTCTTCAGGTAATGCTGCTACGTTGATGGAAGGAGGTAGAACAGCGCATTCAGCTCTTAAACTGTCATGACTTAAACATGCACTTCACACAGAAAACCCAACATGTAACATTTCTAAAACATCAGGAATGGGAAAGGTTCTTCGGGCGTGCAAAATCATTGTATGGGATGAGTGTACAATGGCTTTTATAAGAAGTCATTCGAAGCATTAGACCATACATTGAAAAACTTGCGAAATAATCAGGTTCCATTTGGTGGACCATTGGTGTTAATATCCGGTGACTTCAGGCAAACGCTTCCAGTGATACCTCGTTCAACATCAGCTGATGAATTGTATGCCTTAAAACAACAATTTCCAATACTCCTTGCATCAATAAAGCGTAAGGACAATCATTGCAAGTGTGCGGTTTGAATTTAGAAAATGAATGCTTCTCTCATGGGCAATTATATGTCGCATGCTCCAGGGTCGGTAAACCGATCTTTATGTTTATGCAAGAAAACGGACAAACAAAAAAATGTAGTCCATTCACTAGCTTTACAATAAAAAAAGACTTTCAGTTGAAAACATTTTTTTCTTTCTTTCCTTTCAGATTACTGCAACGCAAAGTGGGGTATTAAAATGAATGATTTGTCTTCTCGCTGAATCTATGTTAACTATAATACTTCTACTTATTTCCCTAATAATTAAAATCAGACTGAGCCACAGCGAAGCGTGGCCTGGTTTAGCTAGTTTTATATATTATTGTATTAACAGCAGAAAGTCGTGTAAGTATTATACTCACAAAAATTTTTATTTTTTGAATTGGTACCACAATGTTCTAGATTAGAGCTTCCCAAAATGGCGACTGAGAGATGTCATTTGGGGAACTGCGGGCTAAAAAAAAATGCGTAAAGTCCATTAAAAATTGAATGATAAAAAACAGGAAACAGAACATGCGATCGTTTTAGAATTAATAGGTATACACCAAACACACATACAAACCATATGCAAAAATCATTGTTTTTCATTTTTTCTCAGTTTTTCGTAATTTTCTCGAAAACGGCTCTAACGATTTTCTTAAAACTCCTTGCACTATCTACACACATAAATACCAATCACTTTCATTTGCAACGTTTACCCGGGAAATTTTGATTTTTGGGGGCAGTTCTGAATAGCACAATGCTTTCCTTTGAGCACGACTTCAGTACAATATATGGTTTTACCACATACATAATATTAATGCACATTAGAAGCATTGGTATGATTCCAAATTTGAAGAAAATTAGTTAATCGGAAGTGCGTTTTTTTCGAAATAGATTTTTGAGTGTTTTTTTTTGGAATTTCCTCGAAAACGGTTACAATGTTATTAAACTTGGAGTAGCTTGCTGCATAGATAGAAACGAATCATTTAAATTTGAACCATTTTTCTGAAAATATTGAGTTTAGAGGTGTATTGGAGATCTGTCGGTTAGTTTAAATTTAAATTTGCACAAGCTTACCTGGTTTTGATATAGAGGCTCCATAAAAGGCCTCTCAACTACACAAGTAAATAAAATGCCCGCCACCAGTTTAATGGCCAGCCCAACTAAACATTGTAACAGTGCAATTTTAAATAAAATATTTTTGATTAAATTTTATTAGTTAGAGTAAGAAAGAGAAAGTCGTGTGAGTGTTTCACCAGAGTTTTTATTTTTTTTCTGGACAGTCCAGTTAATCCCCCCCCCCCAACAGTTTCCTAATATAAATGCTTTAACATATTTGCTTTATCCGAGGCTAATTTAACTAACTCAGTTTCTACCTAAGCGGTATGTTCAACTTTGGAAAATATACATTTTTTCACTTATTGATAAAAAGACAGAAACAAACTTAGTTTGTTTTTTCCCCCCGGGAGATGCGCAGCAATCCAGTCCACAATTCCATCCATAGTTCTCATTTTATCACAAATGTGCTGCTAACATTTATATAATTATTTAGATTAAACAGGTTTGCTATAAATATCAAGGCAAGTTGAAACTTAATTTATGTTTCTATCAGTTATTGAATATATTTTAAGAGAGGAATTATAGTTGACTTGTGCTGTCAATGAATGTGCATGTAACTATCTGATGTTTAATTGGAACAATATGCTATAGTTAAAAATTTATTCTGTTCTACTCTGTAACCGATCAATGGTTTTAGCTGAAATGATAAATTTATAGCATTGCAGGAGATACATATTAGTTTGGATATACATACAAGTAAGGTAAACATAAACAATGTGAACAGTAGAATTAATTTTCAAATGAAATTATTTTTAGGTAGTAACATAGATATTTATATTCAATTTTAGATAGTAACATAGATATTTATATTCAATTTTGGATAGTAACATAGATATTTATATTCAATTTCAGGGAGTAACATAAATATTTATATTCCATTTTAGGTAGTAACATAGATATTTATATTCAATTTTAGGGAGTAACATAGATATTTATATTCAATTTTAGGGAGTAACATAAATATTTACATTCAATTTTAGGTAGTAACATAGACATTCATATTCAATTTTAGGGAGTAACATAAATATTTACATTCCATTTTAGGTAGTAACATAGATATTTATATACAATATTAGGTAGTAACATAGATATTTACATTCAATTTTAGGTAGTAACATAGATATTTATATACAATATTAGGTAGTAACATAGATATTTATATACAATATTAGGTAGTAGCATAGATATTTATATTCAATTTTAGATATTAACATAGATATTTATATTCAATTTGAGGTAGTAACATTGATATTCAATTTTAGGTCAGTTGTACGTACATATTTAAAAAAACCAATAGTTTATTAAATTTATCTAAATGTAAATACTTTCTCTAATTCAATGAATGAAAATGCCTCATTAATGTAAATATAAAACACATCTAGGCATCATCAGCCTATGAAGGATCTTCTTGAAGACCTTCTCATTGACGGCGCGAGGATTAGTTCTGATTATAGCTAATAACTATAGCTTCCCAATTTTCTTACGTTGCTGGGTGAGCAACATTTTTTTTGCCAACATGGGAATCGAATCCTGATTCATCATAGCTAAGACGAGAGTGCTTAACAGCTAGACAATGACCTGATGCAACCTTTTAAGTAAAGATGGTAAACAAGTAATAATTTGCCATCAAGAATTTAAAACAGTTTCACCTTTAAATTGATAAGTAAGAGATAACTACCAAATAAATTTAAGTAATAAATAAATAAAGTAAGGGATATGATCGAATTTGATAAATGAAATGTTATTTAATAAAGTTTTACAATAACGACTAATTCTGAGAATAAATAAAGTAATATTAAATAGTGTGGAATAATTTAAAGTTCATATAATATTATCTTTTTATTTTATTTTATCTTTTTTTTTTCTGTATTGTGTAAACGGTTTTAATGTACAACAGCATAATAAAATGTAAAAGACTAAGTGAATAGACAAAACGTGGTTTTCTGCCTTTTATGTCGGGATCTATTTTGCCAGAAGCAACAAGTCCTTATTTCATTTCTAGACCAATGATTCTTTAGAAAATGTCAGACTTATATTCATATAAAGTAGTTTGTATTGTTTGCATTAGTAGTAGTGTTTTTGTTTGGACCCACCTAAATATACAAACTCACTAGGGCTTTATTATGGTTGAAATCTATGTAGTTTTTCCATTACATATAGCTTTGTCATCCATTATATTAGTATATAAGTTACGTTTCTATTTTTGCAAAATTGTTTTCTTATATTTTTTCACATTATTCTATTATTATCAATATTTATTTCGGTGGACTGCATTCCAATCTAGATAGCCCGCCGAATAGCTAAGCTCTTGCCTTTGATGCGAGAGTCGTTGTTCTATTCCCGAGATGGTGTGCCCTAACAAAGTCACCAAGCATAGTGAATAAAGTTGCAACAATGTGGTCTAAAATGTGCAATCTATATTTATAATTTAATTTGGAGGGGGCTCAAACCCAGACACGACAGCCAACCTATTGGAACTTTTGTGCCAACCCCCTTGTGCCTAGTAAAGAAAACTTCCCCTCTTCTTGTGGTCAAGGACTTTCCCCAGTCGTCCTTCCAGCAGTACGATCTCCTCTGGTTTGGATTACCAAAGATTTCGTACGACAATCTGCCGATTGCAACGCAGCCGAACAACAGGTGAGAGGCCGTCTCCCCTTCTTCCTGATATAGTCTGCGTAAGTCCGAATTAATTAATCCCATCTTATGCAAACGTTTTTTGAACCAACCATGCCCTGTAAATAGGCTCGCTATTAGACAAATCTGAGATCTGCTTAGACCCAGGGTTTCTCTGCTTCTTCTCTTACACCTTGGCGTGTTTTGCTCCAGTGCTTAGCCTCCAGTAGCGACCGTGATCCATCTGAGTCCATTTTCTCAGAGACGCACTCGCCGAATTTTGGCTAACCCCAGAATGGAGTATTGCTGCCTCATTGGCCAGTTGATCGGCTAGCTCATTACCTTTTTCTCCCTTCTGTCCCGGCATCCATACCAGCCACACTTTGTTGTGCCGGGAAAGCAACTCCAGAGAGCCCGCTGATCTAAGACTACGTATAATAATTTACTTATGAATACTCAGTCATCTATTTGTAATTTTGCCCATTATGTCAACAAGATTTGAAAAACTGAAAATTGGTGATAAAAATCTATAATCAAGTGATGATTACTCTATTTTATCAACAAAAATTGTTATAAGTGATATTGCACTGCGTCTTGAAAGATCTATTGTGCCCCCCCCATTTCCTTTTCAATGCACTGCTCGTCAAAGGGAAGTGAGCTGTAGAGACGCTGAGTTCAGCTTTTGTATGGCGAATTTGATGTAATATCAAAGCTAATCAAATGGAACTTCAAGTTTGAGGTTCCTATGATTTTTCGTTTCTGAGATATTGCTAAGAAAATATTTTTTCATAACGAGGGGGGACCTCGTAACTTACATTTCCGGTGAAAATTCAATTCTGCAAATTTAACTAGATTGCAACACTTCCTCTTAAAGAACTAAGAGAAAGTAAAAATTACGGTGACCATTGGGGATGCCAATAGTTGTTCCCTAAACTCTCTTGAGAAAAAAAGAAATCGCAATATTTTATAGTTTCTCTTAAATTACCTTCTTCTTTTTTCATTTACTTATTTTAACCAAGAATAAATAAAATAAAAGACCTCTAGAATAAGTTCTTACTTAGATAAATTGCCCCATCTAACAATTAGTAGGAGACAGTTTGAAGTCATGGATGCTCTCTAGTCACCAGAGTCCCTGAAGGTAACTTTTCCACCAATTAAAACTTGAGATTACTCCCTTTCAACACCATTCATCTCTTATTGTTCAGCCAACAGCAGAATACCACGTCATTGGTCAACTTAACACTCTTGTCTTCTTAGAACGCTTAAAATCTTTATTAAATTCGAGATTATTTAGTGACAGTATACCTAGAAACAAAAAAAAGAATAGAAATATGATTATTTACTAAAAAAAAAAATAAAATAAAAAAAAAATCTGATGTGAAACACTCGCACAACTTTCTCTTTACTGCTGTTTACATAGTTATAATTGACTAATTGTCTTCAAAGTTATTATGTTTAATAAATCTTTAGTTACCTGTACAAAGACCAGGATTTGGTTGGATTTATAAAGATGGAAAGGCTTAAGTGGATTGGGCAAGTGGAGAGGATGGAGGAGGACAGGATCCCTAAAAAGATATGTGCAGGACACCCAGGAGGACAGAGAAGAAGAGGAAGACCGAGGTCGCGAAGGTTGGAAGGAGTGGAGCGGGACTTGAGAGAGTTGGGAGTCAGGAGATTGCGTAGATTGGGCCAGGACAGGGTGGAGTGGGCAGTTGTGATTGGGAAGGCCAAGATCCTTTAAGGATTGTAGAGCCAGAGAAGAAATCTTTAGTTGTTTTCAATGTTTTATCCATGGGAGAATTTAATAATTCGGAATTTTGGTTATATATATTAAAAAAAAAAAACCTATGGCATATGAAATTTACTCCCAAATGTCTTAACCACACGAGGTATTGATTAGACACCACTGTAATCGTGCAAATCTCTGCAACTGGGTGATCAGAATAAAAATGGTTGAATTACAGTGCCAGGTTTGCAATGCATAGGACGACCACTGAAGATATCAATACCGTCTCTTAAATTTCACATTAATACTCGTCTACAAGATGACAGACGGGTTATGATAGAAGGGATTGATGTAAAATGGAATGTACTGTTGGCAAAGTTCATTCCATTGTTCATAAGAGATTTAAGCTAATGAAAAAACCCTATGGCGCAACAGCCCATGAAGGACCAAGGCTTGCCAAACGACGATTTCAACAGGCAGGCGTGTGGTAAGCACACCGCAGTTCCCACGCCGTTTTTTAGTTCCGGCCAACGCCACCTAGGGCGCTACTAACTGTAGCTTCCCACTTTTTATCACGATGCTGGGTCAACACCGACTTCGCCCTCACGGAAATCGTACACTGAATTCTCGCATGAAAGGCGAGTGCGCTAGCCACTAGACTAACGGTAATATATATAATTCTAATTAATATAATGTAGATGATAGAATCATAATAAAATGAATTAACTCATTAGAGGCAAACTTAACCTTCATCTTCCTTAAAACCCCTTTAAATGAATTTCCTCTGAAAGAAGTTACAAACAAAAATGATGGGTTACTATATATATATACATATACAGGGTGACCAGAGTTATATGCTCCACCCACTTTTTTCTTAAACGGAAATTTCGAAAAAATAGAAAACACGTATTTAATCATTTTTAGTCTAGTTTATTTTCAGTGATTGATCCATTTTTTTATACCCCAATATCCCGAGATACAGCATCCAACTTTTTTTTTTCAAATGGAACATTATATTTTTTTTTGCATATTTTTATAGTAATTGAGCCTCTAAAAAAATTAAAAAAAAAAAATTTAAAATCGGTTAGGTTTTTCAAAAGTTATGGTAATTTAAAATATGAAAAACAAATTTCAGTTTAATGTCCAAATTACCTATTTTTTCTTTAAAGAAGCTCTTCAAACTGGGCACCATCAACGGATAGGCAAGCCAAAGCTCTGGACTCCCACGCTCTGTTTGTAGCAGCACTTAGGTGGCAAAGTCAACATCTAGGCAGGCTAGAGTTATTCGACGTTCCATATCTTCGACTGAAGCCACGGGATTAAGGTTACTGTACACTTTATTTTTTAGATATCCCACAAAAAATAGTCCATTGGGGTTAAGTCCGGAGGTCGAGGTGGCCATTGGATCGGATAATGAGTTCCTAACCACTTTTCGTGGAAATTTCTGTCCAGGTAACGTCGAACAACTCTCGCATTATGTGCCGGGCAACCATCTTGTTGAAAATCCATATCTAACCGACGTTTTAGAGGAACATCTTCAAGCAAAACTGGCAAAATGTCTCTTAAAAAAGTTAGATACCTTTCACCAGTTAAGTTCCCTCTGTAGAAGTATGGGCCGATTAGTTGGTTTCCTCAAACTCCACACCAAACATTTGTAGAAAAAACAACCTAATGGCGTGTGGCGAAGGTAACTTGTGGATTTTCTTCTGCACATATTCTAAAGTTCCAACGATTAAGAAGGCCATTGTTGGTAAACTTTGATTCATCAGTCCATAAAATTGTGCATTTTTTGTGGGGATATCTAAAAAATAAAGTGTACAGTAACCTTAATCCCGTGGCTCCAGTCGAAGATATGGAACGTCGAATAACTCTAGCCTGCCTAGATGTTGACTTTGCCACCTAAGTGCTGCTAACAAACAGAGCGTGGGAGTCCAGAGCTTTGGCTTGCCTATCCGTTGATGGTGCCCAGTTTGAAGAGCTTCTTAAAGAAAAAATAAGGTAATTTTGACATTAAACTGAAATTTGTTTTTCATATTTTAAATTGCCATAACTTTTGAAAAACCTAACCGATTTTAAATTTTTTTTTTTTTTTTTTTTAGAGGCTCAATTACTATACAAATATGCAAAAAAAAATATAATGTTCCATTTGAAAAAAAAAGTTGGATGCTGTATCTCGGGATATTGGGGTATAAAAAAATGGTTCAATCACTGAAAATAAACTAGACTAAAAATGATTAAATACGTGTTTTCTATTTTTTCGAAATTTCCCGCCGTTTAAAAAAAAAGTGGGTGGAGCATATAACTCTGGTCACCCTATATATACGAGGGTCATGCAGTAAGTAACGAGACAAATCGCTGTAGCTCAGAAAGGTTTGTTTAATCAATACAATAGTTTCAGTGCGTCAAGTTGGCACCCTTGTACTTAGTTTCTCATCAGCTGTTCGAGAGTATTTGGTAAGCATAACCTCAAATGTATTTAGTTAACAATGACGAGTCCGCTCAAGCATTACACCTTGGAAGAACAACGCTCAGTGATTAGATTTTTAGTTGCAGAGGGTATCAAAGGTACTGAAATCCAGGGAAGAATATTGAAAGTGTACGGGAATAATTGTTTGAGAACCGTTCGAGCGTTTACAAATGGGTAGAACAGTTTAAAATTAAAGTTTAAAGGCCTTGTAAGTGTCTGTGACGAGCAACGAAGTGGACGACCGGATGAAGTTGCAACTTCCTCTCTCGATTCTCGCATTACCACGTTCATCCAGGACAACAGGCGTATTACTGTTGAACTGATAGCTGAAGAAGTGCACACCAGGGTTGGAACTGTGCATAACATTCAGAATAATCTGCAGTACAAGAAAAATTATACGAAATGGGTTCCAAGACAATTTACGGATGCCCACAAAGAAAGTAGCATGGGAGATCCTTCCACATCGCGCAATTGGAATTCCATTTGTTTGGACCCCTTAAAGAGGCTCTACGTGGGAAACGAAACATTTTCAATGCAATTAAGAAGTTAAAAATCGGATGCGAAAATTTCTTCAAGATTAACCCAAAGAATTGAAAGGCAGAGGCATACACAAATTAGAAGAACGATGGGACAAGCGTATGTTCATAGCCATTTGTACTATGGTACTATAATTTGGGATAATGCTGCCGAATGTAAAAAAATATTTAGGTTACAAAAGAAGGCAATTAGAGTCACTTTGGGTTTAGAATCGAAAATATTTTGTCGTTCTTTGTATTTCTATGTTTCTCGCAAGTTCAAGATCATTTCACCGGAAAACGCAATAATCTTGTCCAGAATAGAATCAGGTTGACAAAAGTTCGTATCAGCTTCCATAGTTTGTCCATCTCTCTTTACAACTATTTACCAGAGAATATAGAAAAATAATACTTTGAAGTGTTTCAAAACAAATGTTAAAAAACTATTATTAGCTCACCCGCTATATGAGATACATGAATATTTTAAAATTAAGTTATTGTCTTGACAATTTTGTGAATTCTAACTATATTGTAACTTGACCTTGCCAATAAGATTGTTTACTGGCAATAAAATAAAATATCAAATATAAATGTTGCTGGGGACTATGTTGAAAAGTAGCCAAAGTTTTGTATTGATTAAATAAATTGTTTTTGAGCTACAGCGGATTTGCCTCGTTACTTATTGAATGATTTTGTATAGATTGTAGATTGTTATAGGGGATTATTGCACTGCGACCTGAAAGATCTATTGTGCCCCCGGAGCCTTCTCCAATGCACAGCCGGCCTCCAAGCAGTGTTCTCTAGCTACAGACAACAGTGCCCACCACCGGACAGTAAGTTGTAGAGGCTCCTAGGAAGAGAAAATCTAAGAGCACATACTGGATTCGAACCCGGGAGCTCCGCGTTGCTAGTCCAGCGCGCTACCACTGAGCTATTCCCTTCCTTCTCCCTTGGCTTTCGCCAATTAACTAGGGACGGAGACCCTAGTTGTGTACTGTGTTTGTCCTTGTCTGTAAAGTGTAGAGTGTATGTAGTTCAAAGTATTGTGTTCTGGCGAAGTGCATGGAGTACTTAGCTATGGTAACCCATGGGGTCGCTATTCCCCAAGTAACTGCATGCAACAGATACCCCTTGCGGGCAATGATTTTGTATAACAAGTCATTATGTTTGAAAAATCATAGAAAACTGACGTTACAATCATTAACGTTACACAATTGCGATCAATCGATTTTCATCCTCAAACACGAAATTTTAGCAACATATTTAATTGTAATTAATATTACTTAGATGTTAGAATTGTGTAATAGTAAACCAATACTATCAGAAACTTTAAAGAAAATCAACTAACAGAGTAGGTTTCTGAGTTTTTTTTGGGGGGGGAGTTTCTCAAAAAATATAATAACGATTTTCTTTAAACTTGTGACAACGTATAAAAGTGTCATATATAAACATATAGAATTCTCCTCCAATCATTTATTGAAAGTTTAAAAGAAAAATTGATCAATTAGTAATAATTGCTGTAAGAGATAAGATCGTGTGTGTAAGATTTCTTTAGGTATAGGCAAATATCTAGTTAATGGATAAATAATAATTATTCTAGATAAAAGTATTAATCAATAAATGTTTTTCCCTTACTAAAGCATTTTTATTGAAGGAAATTATTTATTTACTTCAATTTGCAGATTAGTTTTTCTGTCGTTGTAAAAATGTATATATAAAACAGGACAATATTTAATATACGTTTCTAGCCACCGTACTTCTGTTGTTGCAGCAATCTTTTTGATGTCTGTGTGGAAAAAATTCTTTGATGTTTCTATCTCCCTAATAATTGGTTCATGATGAGATTGCGGTGAAATGGATAGAGGAGGTAAAAGGAGGAGAGAAAATGGTCCATGGACAGGGTACATAAAATGACAAGTTAGTGTAATGCAACAGAAAAAGGTTTTTATTTATTTTTCTTTTCTCACATCAACATGTTGGTAGGGAAAAAAGTGATGAGGAGGAGGAGGAATAGGAGAAGGGAAAAATGTAGGAAAAGCAAGAGGAAAGGCTGTAATTTGTAAAATGACAGGTTACCTTTGAGGAAAGTGGATGGTACAAGAATGAAGCAGGGTACTTGTTTGGTTGGAGTTCTTGCGCATGGCTACTCATTAAACTTAAGTAGACAATTTTATAAAGTAACATCTCTGAGATTTATTTACAGATTTCAGAGTTTTACAAATATACGCTCTTCTTAACATAATGAATAATTACTTACTGGTTATTTATTTAGAACGAAAAAAAAGTTTACTTTCTTTTTCCTTTTTTTTTTTTTTTTTTTTTTTTTTTGAAGAAAAACATTTAATAAATCCAAAAAAGCGACGACTACCCCCCACCACTATTGTCATCGATTTCTTGAAATTCTCTCCATTTACCACTAAAGCAATATTATAACCTGTGTAGTGATCTCTCATTATATAAATAAAGACGTACACAATTATCTCTTATATTTGGAATTCTGAAATTCCTATAGTCATATTTTCTTTTTATTTAGAATTATACCTTTAATTAATCTCTATATTATTAAAAAAAGAAATGGTCGAAAATATAAAACACCTGATACGCCCTGTGAAAAGAAGCCCACTTTCAGAGGCCCTGCCCATAAATTAATTTTATTATAAATTTTCATCTGGTATGAAACACTAACACGCCTTTCTTACAGCAATTATTATAAATTAATAGAAAAATGGTCTCAAAGATAATAATATTTATATTATAAGTATAAGTTTAGTTGGCTTGCCATAAAAGAAAGGTCCCTTAGATTTTTAGGTTTTGCAGATGGAGAATGAAGGTTCAAAAAACGCGAAAAATATAATTTTCACTCTACCATTTGTCCCCCAGTTTATATTATAAATATCTTATTGCCATGCGTTAATACAGTTAAATATCTAGGACTCTATATAGACAAACACCTGACGTGGAACCTTCATACCAGTTTTAAAACGAAACAAAGTATACAAACGTTACAACCTACTCAAGCGACTATTAGACAGACGCTCAAAACTAACTTTAAATAACAAAGTCCTTATCTAGAATCTACTGTAAAAACCAATTTGGACTTACAGAATCGAGTTATGGGGCTTAAATAAACGTTCCAACATCCAACGCCTCCAAACCCTACAATCCAAAATACTCCATGGCATAACCAATACTTCGTTTTATGTTTCCCACCTGACAATCCATTCCAACAGAGATATTTTCCGTAGCCTGCTTCATTTTGTAGTCATCGACCGGTTTCGGGCATTCGCCCATCTTCAGGATGCGTTTGGCAGACAGTGTTAATTACACAGACTTGCACAGAGCAAATTCAGTTTATACAGTGAGTGGTCTTTTTTGATAAAAGATCAGTCAATTGAAAAAAGACCAGTTATCACAACGCATCCTCAAGATGGGCGAATGCCCGAAACCGATCGATGACCACAAAATGAAGCAGGCTACGACGGAAAATGTCTCTGATGTTTTCCAGCTCTGCGGAACCAACCACCACAACAAACCATTCCAACCTCATGATTCTATTTATAAGTGACATAGTCCAAATAAGTTACCGAAAAAATTCACACCCGTCTCGCCCATCATCATAATCCATTCATTCATCAACTTTCCTCACTATCCATTCCAGATAATCCTCCTCGACGCCTGAGGCGGCAATGACCTCGTGACCTCTGCGCAGCGAAATAGTGAGCGCAGTGAAATAGTGTGTAGTGTCGCCATTGTGTGATTTCTGCTTTACCATCCATTGTACCGCAAATTTCCATCTAAATAAATAAATAAAAAATTATGTGGTTTTATTTTATTTTAGGTAATTCATTAAGTTTAGTCTATTGAATATGTTTAATTTATAGTTATTTATTAAATTTACTGTGTAAGTTTATTCTAGTAGAAACTTTATGTTGATTTAACTATTTTAATTTGTGTCAATCATTCATAGATGGTGCACTTACCGGACATAATAATCGCGATAAATAGTTCTAAAACTATTTTATCATATAAAGTCTAAAATTAACCGAAAGAGCTCTCTGATAATGAAATTAATAATAACGTGAGAATGGACAAACTTGATAAACATTGAAGTTTTAATTTGCCCCATAAAAGTTTTAATTTGTTGATAGTTTATTATTCCATTTCGAATTTGATCTTATTTGTTATTATTTTCCGTGTAATAAAATGGATGTTTCCCCCCCGCCCAAAAAGTAATAGCCCTCACTGATTTTTATTGATAACTAAAGAAATAATTCATCAGAGATATTTTCCCTTAATTTCCTGTTTCATTTTGTATCCATCATCCGCTTTCAGGTGTTCTTCCATATTTAAGATATCATTATAAACAATCACAAGCTTGCATGGTCACAGTTAGTTTACACACTAGATAAAAAACACATAAATGAATATTTCAGAGGTATTTTCCATGAATAGCCTGCTTCTTTTCATGTTTATCGACCGGTTTCGGGCGTCCGCCCATTATCAGGATGTCTTGCCAAAATAGTTTGATAACATAGACTTGCACATAGCAAATTTAGTTATTATACTGGTTCTTGAAGTATTTTGTTGAGACCTAACTAGGCTAAGAGAAGATTTTCCGATACCTGGGTATTGCCGTATGTTGTTTTTTTTTCTTTTAAAAAGCTTGTACGCATTGTTTCTTTTAAAAATGGAAACATAAAACAAGTGGAGATATGTAATTAAATTTGCTGTGTCCCAAGACTGTGTTATTACACTGTTTTGACAAAACATCCTGATGATGGGCGAACGCCCGAAACAGTCGATGACCACGAAAAGGAGCTGGCTATTCATGGAAAATATCTCTGATGCTTTCCATCAGTGACGTAACCATAACAAATAAATATTTAAATTAATTTAATTTTTTATTTTAATGTACTTTACTATTATACTATCCAATTAGCAAATTTATGTTGGTTGTACACTACCATAATTGTGTTATTGTATCACACTGTTTATCAAGATATTCGGAAAATTAGGCGAACCTCATCGGAAACTGATGGATGACCAAGGTTACCGTAGAAAATATCTCTGTATTTTCCAGCTATGCAGACCCAATCACAAAGAAATAGTTCAACTTAATCTGCGACTAAAGTGAATTAGCATATATTAGCGAGTATATAAATAAATAATAAATTTAAATGATATCAACATAAAAATAGTTCCAAATTTCTAAAAAACTAATTCTGATTAAAGAGACCTTATATTATTATAAATATAAATACATATAGAAGATATTCATTAAATGAAATTCACATGCTTAGAGAAATATTGAATATATTACAAAAGTTGTACCTATAAAAACCGTAATTACCTCATTTAAGTTCAAATTAAGTTGACATTTTATGAAAGATTATGTCAAAGTTAACACCCTTCTATCCAATAACTGACTTTACTACCTACCACCAGCTAAGACAGTAAAAAGTGTCGAAATTGAAAAGCTCATAAACGAGAGATCACCTTTAAAAATAAAATGAATACTTCTTTTTATAATTTATAACAGTTCCAAATCACCATAGAATTAAAAGTAATATAATGTTGCAAACTGTTTCTACATTTTTTTTTATTACCGTTACAGTGTAATTAATTTATATATTTTTAATAATTTTTGCTACTAAAACGAATAACTCTTGCACTTATCTACTTATATAATTTTCTAATACGAAGAACCCTCATATACGACTTAAACGAATCGAATTAAACAAAAGATAGAAGCATCTAGCCTGATTATTTGACCACCAAAACACTTCAAAATAAAAGACGACTATATCCATTCCTTCTAGCACTTTTATGGATTTATGAATTTGAACTTTACGGATCAGCTAAACATCTAATTCCAACCAATTACAAACAATTCAATCTAAAATACTCCGCCGCATTGTAAACGCTCCATTTTATGTCAATAACCTAACTATACATTAAGATCTCAAAATTTGTTTTATAGCTGAACTTGTTAAATCTCGTTACGAACACTTTCACAAAATCTTAGCAACACCTCCAAACCTTTTAGCAGCTAGCTTATCCCCAACCACGCTTCCTTCCAGGCGATCGTGGCGTGGTTGGCCTCCCATTCACTTTGTGTCATCGTTGGATGATCACTATTCAAGCCATTTCATTCTCTCCATTTACAGACCTTAACGGTATTATTTACTTATTGTTATCATTAATAACGTTTACACGGTATTATATTAAAGTGTGACCGGAAACACACCAGGCGATTATACTGCATGTGTTTCTGAATATTATGGACGGTTTAGGCAAAAAAACTGATTGCAGTTTTGCTGAAGCGGGGGTTTTTCTGCTCCGTGTATGTAATCAGAGTACCCAGCCAGATGGATATACCTGTTCAAATTTCGAAGGTGAAGATAGAAACATGAGATCATTTTTGCGTCATTCAAAGAATCGCTTCATGAAATGTTGTGAAATTGTTGTCTAATGCAATTATTTTAGTGCACTAAAAAATGCGACTCAAAAACTGTACATTTTTGAGGATATGTAATTAGCGATTCGCTAAAGTTTGGTTTCCAGGTCCGGTTTCAATTGAAAAATTTAAATTTACATAGCTTACTTTAAATTTACTTTAATGGAGCTTACATATTGCTCTGTTTTTACGCAGTAGTGAAATTCTTCTTAGTTTTTTTTATATATATATTTCTTTTTAGAATGTTCAAAAGGAGTTTAGTGAGAATTATAAATCAGTGAGCCTTCTAGATCGAGAAAGAACCTTTACCAAGAGAATATATATCTTTCTTAATTAAATGTACGCTAAACATTTTATATCAAGCACTGTGGTTTCTTTCTAGGCTTAATTGTCTTTACATTTTCTCTTTTAAAGATAATTTAAGCTTTAGTAAATATATCTTTATGAAAACCCTTTATATTAATTCTTATTTATAGTATAATCACTCTTTTGTGTGGCACTACATTTAGATATACTACGTATTTCAATCATATTATTACATTTTCTTCATTTTTATTGGTCAATAGTGCATTTTCCGTGGTTCCAGTTTAAATGTTTAGCAGTTTTTATCTGGCCAGTAGAAGTAAAAATTTAAACACATGGTCTGTGTTTTTTTTTTGTTTTTTTTAGGCGTCTCTTGCATTTTTAACACAATTCGCTAGCTAAATAATTTCTTGTAGTTTTATTTTTTTACACAAACTTGATTTTTGGATTGATGAAAAAATGAAAAAACATTAAAAATTAGAAAGAACGAAAAAATAGAATCTTGTTTTTACAAAATTTTTAAAACGTTTTTTATTCTTATGTTATAGCCTTCTCTCGCAATAACAAGGATTCCAATATGGCGGAGCGTCGATGCAATCAGGTTTTAAATAGTCTCTTGTTGAACAGCCTCCCATGCTTCTGGTAGAGCATTGCGGAACTGTTGTAGAATAGTTGGAGAATGATCAGAACTCTAGCACGCTTCTTGAGCATGATCCATAGATCGTGCAGGCGGAGAACGTAAAAGAATCGATCGCATTTGTACCGACTTCCTGCAAGAAGCGAGTGGCAACTACTGTGTCTAGCATTGTCATGCATTAGCATGAAACTGTTCCCTATAAATGGAGCAATTGGTATCCACACCATAATTGATTGTCTATGAAAAGGAGCACTTCCGGCAGTATTACACTGAATGAAGAGTCCCTGCCTTCTTGATGAAGATGAGGAGAACAGCCTTGCATTGCTCTACTATCCAATGCAGGTGACAATTGACAAAAACTAATCGGCTTACCCGATGATTCCTGTTTAGCATTGCCCTGATGCTGGTACTTCTCGCAATAGTCTTCGAACAGTTTAAAGATCCCTCCGAACTTGTAATAAGTTATTCCTGAGTTCCCTAGCAGTAAGAAACCAATTGCATAGAACTGAAAGCGGAGAAATCGGTTGTCCCGATCTGTTATGATCTTCTACGACCAATTCCGGGTCACCGACCGTATTCCTCAGGTTCTTCAAAATTTACGATTGCTTGATGAGCCGCAAACGTGACTAACCGAAAGGTTCTGTACGCTATATCCTTCCTCTTCAAAATCGACTGCTCTGACGGCACCCACTAAAGAAATGAACTTTCTTTCCTGTTAATAAAGTTAAGCAAATAAAATAATTTAATGATGAAATTAAAAATAAAGTGGAATTTATAAAAAAAAATAATCTTTATTTACGATGTCTGTCTCAGAGACCAGAGAGCCACAGTAAATGAATTTCTACTATTTTCAATTTGTACTTTCAAGAAAGTTATTTAAAATATTATTAAAATATACTTTTGTGATTAAAATATTGTAAATAAAGTTTACATTAGTTATAAACATAAATAAACGAAAGCTAGTACAAAGTCCAGAGTATATAGAAAAATGTGTTTTTATATAGAAAAATATAATATGTTCATTTTTTTTTTGTGGCTGAGTGTATATAATACTTTTAATGTTAATAAATCCCTTCCTAACAAAAAATCCAATCCTTTTCAGAAAATTTGAAAGACCTATCTACCAATTTTGACCATCCAGTTGTTACCCATTCCTCGAACTATATTATCAGGCAATCCTCTTATATTCAATGACTTAGTGAACCTCTCGCCAAAGTTATCCTAAGTGAGTCAAAATGAGTGAGTTTTGAACGATCAATGAATGTCTTTCCCAGTCCTTTATGAGAAAAAGAATACATTTAAACCAGTCATTTGACTTGTAGCAAATTTATTTATTTATTTCTTTATTTACAATAAAAGTGAAAGACCCAATACCATGTTTGATTGAAACACAAGATAAATATCAAAATAAAGGCACAACTTAACACTTGCACATTAATATAAAATTAAGCACCAAATAAAAGCATAATAACAAAAAAAAAAAAAAACATGTGAATATCAAAATAGATTAGTTAATTAAATGAAAATATGCATGTGAAAAAAAATAGATTATTTAGTTAAAGGATAATACAATTGTAAATTAAAATACTGTGGTAATTTTAGGGGAATATTTCAATGGGTTACACTTCTTGCATCGACTGTATATCGATTATGATTGGAGGTAGATCGATTGAGAACGAACTGTTAATTGGTATTGACAAAGGCAGCCATTAGTTTTTGAGCAGTTGTGTTTGAGTCGGCCTAACGTATAACTAGATATATTGTTGTGTTATCGAGTTTTAGAAATAAAAGATATAGTTTTTACTTTCCAGTGATTTTTACGTATTACCCGTTTCAACAGATAAAAAACTTACTACAATTTCAGAAGTGGGATAAAGTTTTGATTGCTGAGACAACAAGAATTCAGATGGCGTCCTTGGGTAAAGTGATTGATTCACCTTCATCTAAAACAGTTAAGCTTCTTTTTAAATTAATTTTTGGTGATGAATGTGGTTGGTTAAGTAGAAGAAAGTTAAAAGAGTTTAAGGGGTTCAACTTTTCCAAGACAGAGTTAAATGACAAAATTGGTGTTGTAATGAAATAACACCATTGTAGCATCCATTTGTAGCATCCTCACAATAGATTATTCGGGTCACGCCAAGGATATTGCAAGAAGGATTTGCATGAAATTAAATAATTTGGCAGATTTTTCTTCGAAGAAAGATAGCGATGAAAGTGAACAGGAATCGTAAGATGAATCCTCGATTCCTTCTATAGAAAAATGTATTGTGAGATCGCAGCCAGTTCTGAATCAGTTTGCTTTAAGTTTCAAGGATGTGGAAGATTTGATCCATGAATATGATGGTAGTGACAGCTTCCGGGTGGAAGAATGGATAGAGCTGTTTGATGAGAAAGCCAAGCTGTATGGCTGGAATGACTCCGAAAACTTATATTTCCAAAGAAAAAAGTAACTGGACTAGCCAAATTATTTGTACAAGGTGAAAGAGGGTTGGTGAGTTGGGATGCCTTAAAAGCAGCCCTTCTAAAAGAATTCAAAAAGAAGATTAATTTTGCTGACTTACATAAGATAAGAGTCGAGAAGAAGAATGAGCGTGTGCAAGAATACCTCCTTGTGATGAGAGAACTAGCGTCTAGAGGAGCGATAGATACTGAATCACTAATTCAGTATGTAATAAATGGCATCATTGATACACCGCAGAACAAAGTTTTGCTTTATGATGCTACGTCTGTTGCACAGCTTAAGGACAAGTTAAGGATTTACGAAAATATGAAGAAGGAAACTTAACAGGTATCTAAAGCTTCAGCTTCCATTAATTTTCAGATTTCTAAAAGCAGGTCGGCTGATAATCGTAGCTCCAGAACAGATAGCTGCTTCAACTGCAGTGAACCAGGTCAACGAATTGCTGACTGTCCAAAACCTGTTCGAAAGAGAGGCACTTGCTACAGTTGCGGTTCGAGAGGGCACTTGAAATGGAAGTGTCCGGAACTTAGGGCAGCTACTGCGGAGAAGTGTGCACATTTAGTACAGGCAGTTCCCTTTTATGTTATTCAAATAACTTCTGATTTTTTGCAGCACCCTCTTCATGCTATTTTAGATACAGGCAGCCCGATATCTTTGCTGAGTATCGATTGTATCCGTAGTCACACGTCGTTGAGACCTTATGATAACTGTTGCAGATTTGAAGGAGTAAACCGCAGTAAGATAGATATTTGGGGGTTGTTTCATACTAAAATTTGTACTCAAGGATGCACAGTAGAGGTAGAATTTTATGTAGTTCCTTCACAAACCATGTCGCATTTATGCTTACTAGGTAGGGATTTCATATCCAATAAAAATTTGAACATAATTTTCGATGATGAGGTGAAGATTCATACCCTTGAATCTCCAAATGATAGGTTTTGTGAAGAACTATTAAAAGTCGATGTAGATGAAGAAAAGCCCATAAATTTAAAAATTAATATGTCTTTGACTATTCAGAGTGAACTTAATCAAATTATTATTGATTTAACGACGAGTCGACCCAAAGAACCCAACTCAGTTAGAAATGAAACTGATTTTAAAGCCGGATCATATATGCCCTTTTATTTTAGAATAAGAAGGCTGTCCTTCGCGGAAAAAACTGAAGTTTCTAAAATAATTACTGATTTATTAAGTCGTGAGATTATTAGGCCCAGTACATCACAAATATGCAACCCCCATAGTTCTCGTTAGGAAAAAGTCTGGCCAATATAGAATGGCAGTTGATTAACGTTCATTGAACAAGATCACTCTTAGAGGTAACTTCCCCATTATTCGCATTGACGATCACATAGATAGTTTGAGGAATAAAAAATATTTTACAAAAATGGATTTGAAAGATGCGTTTCATCAATTAACTAGAACAAAATTTGTGCCAGTTTACTTCTTTCGTTACTTTCTTAGGCCAATTCGAATATGTCAGGATGCCTTTTGGCTTACCATCGGCTCTAGTTTCTTTATGCGCTTTATTCATTCGGCATTTCAAAAAGCACCTTGAAAATAATGAAATCCTAATTTATTTAGACGACATTCTGATTGCTACTAAAACACTAGAGGAAAACCGTCTTACCGAGAAACACTTATGATCCTTGGACATAATGATTTTAAACAATCTACATTTGAAATTAAGTAAATGTGAATTCCTTAGTGAAGAAATTGATTACTTAGGATACAGAATCAATGCCTCAGGGATTCGTCCGACTGCGGAAAATATTTCTGGGGTTACCGATTATCCATTGCCCCGAAATTTTCGTGAACATCATAGTTTTCTGGAACTTATGTCTTATTTCCGTAAGTTCATTTGTAATTTTGTGATTCGGATGCAAAGAATTAGCTAGTTTTGAATCTCTAAAGTCTTGATTGTCATCGGAACCAGTGCTTAGTAGTATTTCGCTGAATTGCATTGCGATGCAAGCTCTATGGCTTTTGGTTCAATTTTGTTATAAACACAGGCTGATGGAAAATTCCATTGCATCTGCTATTATAGCAAGAGAACATCTGAGGCAGAATCAAAATATCACAATTTCGAACTTGAAGCTGCTGCAGTAACCTATTCAGTCGAACGTTTTCGAATTTACCTGCAAGGTATTAAATTTAAAATCGTTACGGACTTTAATAGTCTTAAGCCAACTTAGAATGGAAAGAAATTAATCCTAGAATTTTTTAGGCGGTCACTAGTTTCAAGAAATTATGACTATTTGCTAGAACACAGTCCAAATGAAACATGCCGATGCTTTCAGTCGTGCTCATAATATTTTAGTCATTGACGAAAATAGTTTCAATCGAAATTTATCTTTAGTCCAAGACAAAGATGAAGAAATTTGCCAAATTAGAGATCGCTTGGAGAAGGCCGAAGATAAGCAGTTCGAACTTTATAATGGATTAGTTTACAGGAAAGGGAAGCACCGGTTATTATTTTATGTCCCGAAGTCTATGGAAAGGCAGGTTATAAGGACGTGTCACGATGACTTAGGACATAGTGGCGTAGACCGAACTTACGAACAAGTAAAACAAATTTATTGGTTTCCCGATGCTGAGCACAAAATTCGCGAATATATTAGTAATTGTCTAAAGTTATTACATATTCTCCATTTCCAAATAGGGTTGAAGGAGAACTTCATTGTATTGAAAAAGGGAACGGAACCCTTTAAAGTGATTCATATTGATCATTACGGACTTTAGAAAAAAACTCCACTGAAAAATAAATTTATCCTGGAAATAATTGATACTTTCAGCAGATTTGTTTACGTCATTAGACTAAATTGTACTCTACTAGAACAACCAATAGCGATGAGATTATAAAACATCTTATTTCATATTTCTGGAATTATAGTAAACCATAGAAATGTATCATTTCGAATAGGGGTAAGTCCTTTGCATGAGAGAAGTTTAAGATATTCTTAGAAAAAGAAGGTGTAAAACACGTGATGGGCTACTGCAACTCCGCAAGCTAACGGTCAAATAGAGCGGGTCTACAGAACACTGACACCAATACTTTCGAAATTATCCTCAAGCCCGGATTCGTGGGATAAAGTTATGTATGAAGCAGAGTAGGCATTCATTGAATAACGTGATAAATCGGTCAACTGGGGAAACTCCTGCGAAATTGCTATTCGGAGTGAATCAAAGAGGGTCTGATAAAGATGAATTAAAATACTGCCTCGGAGAGGACACGGATAATGATAGAGACTTATTAACTATTAGAGAAAAGGCTGCAGCAAAAAATGGAAAGCTGGCTCTTATAATAAGCAACATATGATCAAAGTCATAAACCTCCAACCAAATATAATGTTGGCGATTACATTATGATTGAGAACTTCGGGTGTGAATAAAACATTATTACCTAAATACCGCGGTCTTTATGTCGTGAAAAGAGTGCTGGGAAATGATCGATATTATGTAGAGGATGTCGAGGGCTTCCAAGTGTCTCAGATTCCTTACAAAGGTGTCTGTTCTCCATGGTTAGCGACTTGGCGAAATATACATTTTCTATTCATTCATTAGACGTAAATACAGATAAAACGTATTTTATGAATACATTATCGATAAAATATTCTTCTAAATTACTCTAATTGTTCTTATTTTATTTTTAATGATTTTGAAAGAACCGCGTATTTTAATGACATTTAAACATCATAGCTATATTGTTTGCAGCAAAATCATTCTTAAGAGAGAACTACTTGGCTCGAAAAACTGTTACGTGATTTGAAAGTTATGTGGACAGTTATTCAGATGTTGGAAGTGTGTTTCCCATGGTGGTGAAAAAAAAAATAATGTGATTATGCATTTTCTATGCAAAATCATTTTTAAGTTATATATTATGATATTATGCCTTATGTCAACTGTTATGTTTTAGAAATTAGTTTATTGAATATATTTTTATTTCATTGATAAAGGAAGTTTTCTTTTTCAAAGTTATACTAATTTGTAATAATAGATTCGGATTTTTTTTTAATGTGGTAACTACTATTTTTAATTGGTACGTTCTAGAAAAAGTAAGCTAAATTATTAATAACGAACTTTAGAAAATTTTGTTGTGTTACTTCTAATATTTTAATACAGTAATTATTAGTAGTTTTAGGTACTAGTTAGTAATTATGTTGTAAGCACTGAAGGCAAATTTAAAGGCTCAATATAGTATTTCAGTGATTTGGGTCAATCACTTAGTCAGGTTGGCCAAGTTGTGGTAATATTAGGGGAATATATCAAGGGGTTACACTTCTTGTATCGACTGTATATCGATTATGGTGGGAGATAGATCGATCGAACGAACTGTTAATTGATATTGAAAAGGGCAGTCATTACTTTTTGAGCTGTTGTGTTTGAGTTAGTCTACGTGTAGCTAGATATAGTGTTGTGTTATCGAGTTTTAAAAATTAGATATAGTTTTTACTTTCCAGTGTTTTTGACTTATTACCCGTTTCAACAAATAAAGAACTTACTGCAATACAAAAGGTTGATACGCTATGTATATTAACTTACATTAAAATACATTTTACAAAACAAAATAAAATACTCAAAAATAGGTTATAATATAAATGGTACTGCAATGTAGGGGCATAAGTATAATTATCCAACTATCAATAAAATGAGAAATATGTGCGTTTAATAGCCAAAGAGAAATGGAAGATATCTTCAATAAGAGAGTTTGCTATACGCATCATTTTAGATAGACCTCAGGATTTAAGGTAGTTATATCTGTGGTATTGAAGACTAAAAATTAGCGAATTATTGGTGAAATAAGAAGGAACATGGAAGTTCAGAAGAGAAAAAAGTTCGGGTCAGTCCCATTATATTATGAAGGATTTCGAAAAAGAAAAATTACATTAGCTTGTTCACGTCTAGATGTCAATGTAGGAAGTTGGATAGAATGTAGAAGTTGGTCTAAATTTCTCGGTGCGAAATCTTTAGTTGCTGATCGCAGCTTGAATTTCAAGTGATTAAGAAATTTATTCTGAATTCGATCAAACTGTGCCGAAGAGTTTTTCAGACTAGAAGGCAACCAAATTTAAAAAAATTATTGAATTATAAAATAATATAACCAAAATAAAATTAGCAATCTACGGCTTTTAAGATAAAATATCTTGACATACTTGGAAGAAATCAATTTTTGTTAATTTAAAAAAATAAGTTGTCGGATAAGTGTTTATAGGTTTCAAAAGAAAATATAGTAATTTCCTATTTTTCATTCATTTATTTATTTTTTTCTTTTATTGTTATTCATAAGGAAAAACGTAAACAATAACTTTTCATTGTGTAATATTAATTTGAAACAATATTTATTTATTACAATATTTAAATTTGACGAGCAATCACAAAAATGCATTCGTTTATTGCAATAGTTCTAGTGACCTAATTACATTTTGTAGTAATCATTCATATCAATTGTGTAAACTATAAAATGGACGAGCATTTATGTTTAATTGTTCACAGATTAAATTGATGTTAAGTCTTGGTAAAATATGTTTCCATTACTTCTTCTTTTACTAGAAACAGATAAAAAAAATTCATTAAATTGAATGTATACTCCAAAGTGCTAAACGCATCAGAACTCATAGTTCATTTCATAGATAGTTCATGTCTGTGACATTGTTGGGTGGTAGAGTGTGATGTCCTAAATCCAAACCGATGTGTCGGAATGCCATTGTCTAATTCAGGTTGTATGTCGGTCAGTAGTAGCCGTTCGAAAATCTTGGAAAGATAGGAAGAAGGCTAATTGTTTGTAAGAAGTTGATAAGTGAATCGGTTTGTTTGGTTTCGGTACCATTGTTATAGCTGAAAATTTTCATTGTATTGGGAAGTGTGTCGTCTCAGAATGGAGTTGTAAATACTAGTAATGTGAAGAATGACTTTTTGTGGAAGTTGGCGTAGTATTTTTGCGGTAATAAGGTCGTATCCTGGAGCTTTGTTTAGTGGCAATTGTATTATTGTTTTTTTCACTGTTACGGGTTTAATATGCTTCGAAGAAAGGCTTAATTGAAGAGGAGTATCAAGAAATTGTTCTATGTAAGAGTGAAACGGGTGAATATTGTCGTTAGGTATGAATATAGAGAATAGGAGTGTACCAAACAGGTGTACTTTCTCTCCGTCAGATTTTGTCCAGGTTCCCTCAGACTATTGTATTCGGAACGATGGTGTTTTATATTTCAGTTTGGCTTCGTGTTGCGAGCCAAAGAGAGCCTTCCTCACTGTATAGGTTGTCAGTATAGGAAGAAAATATATCTGCTTTATATTCGACTATTTTCTGTTTAAGGTCTTGTTAATCTGTTAAATTCAGTCTTTATGTTTGGGTAGCGGTTTGCCATCCAAAGTCGTCTAATTCTGCGTTTTTCAGAAATCAGTTGTCGGATCGATGCTGCTATTATCTCCAAAAGTAAAATATTTTTTGAAATAAAGACATTCTTATTTATTCCAGCGCAACACAAGGTAGGGTTGGTGGCTGTAGAGCCCTTGTGCGGATTGTGTCAGGAGGAGGAGGAAACGGCCTCTCACCTGTTGTTTGATTGCGTTGCAATCGGCAGCTGAGGTACGAGATCTTCGGCACGTTGGGACCGGAGGAAATCGTACCCCAGGAAGGACTGGTGGGGAAGGTTTTGGCCCTCATGAAGAGGGGGGCTTCCACTACTAGGTATTGAGGGGTTGGCACAATAAGCCTCAACGGGTAGGCTGCAGTGCCTGGGTCTGAGTCCCCCCCTGCATCAATCAATCTATTCCAGCACAATAAGTGTACACAAAATACGCTACACTACAAGTGTAAACAAAATGCAAGTAGATACTACACTTGGCCGTCTATCCTAGTATGGTAGGATAGATGATGTACAAAATAGGTAGGAGAGATGCCAAACCTCTCCTCTGTGAAGGAAACATGGCTGATCGACATGAAACTTGGTCGTGGCTACTACTCCAACTTTAACTACTGCGTGGAAATCTTTAATAATTTCAATTGCAATTAATAAAGTATATACAAATTTACTAATGCGTTATGAAAATTCAGTATTCATCAGATAAAATAACCAAAGATATTTTACAGAAAGTTTGCTTTCTGATCTCTCTACCTCCGACTAATTTGCATGATGCCACGTGGTGGCAAACAAGGGAAGCAAAGCCTGCTTCTTCTTCTCTCCCCCCCCCGTCAACTCTCCTAACTTTACCCTAAATAAATAGGTACTGCTCACTTGTCACTATACTGAACTCTACTATACTTAAAAGAATACAACATGGAATTGTGGTCCTTTTCCAAATTGTTTGTTTACTGAAATCTTAATGAAAGTCAAAACACAATTACAAAAAAAAAACTACAAGCAATTAAATATCGAGAAGTGTGTAATGTAATGGTGTGATGATGTGTATTTGCAGTAGCACGAGCGGTGTTGTAAAAAAGGGCATGTATTTATGTTTGAGCTGGAAGTAATAAGAATAATTAAGAAATCACCACTGTTTTATAAATAATTATATTCTGTTAAAATAATAACTACAACTTATTTGATATTATAAACTTATTTAATTTATTGTGAAACTGGCACTGATACTAAGAGAGCGATTCCTGAAGTGTTCTGGCTTTGGAAGCAGAATGCGACTTAGTTGATTGAAGGCTGAGTTTAGACTGTGTACTCTTTACTCTTTGAAAGCTAATGTTAGACTGTCTAAGGAATGCTCTCTAACAAAGCAATTGGCCAAGTCGCATTGTATTATATTAACGGATTTTTGTGCAGACTTCGTTGTTTGAAAGCAGAAGTGAGACTGTCTTAAGGAATGCTCTCTAACAAAGCAGTTGGCCAATCGCATTGTATTAAATTTTGTGCCTTTGTTTCCCTACTACCAATTACCAGATTTAATATACCTGGTTCTAAAATACACTCTTTTTGAAGGTAAATTCACAGCACTAAGATAAATATAAAATATTAAAATACAATTTTCGATACTATAAAATATTCTAAATTATTTTTAAAAACTATTATTTTTCGATTTCGTCCTTCCACTACAAGTGTATAAAAATTTTAGCATCTTGCTAAGGCGAGAGATAACATTTTATTTTCAAAGCCGGCTTAGACACGCAGATTTAAATGAAAGAATAGTATAGATCGCGATCTTAGTTAATAGAGTTTGGGTATGACGGAGACGAAGATAATAGAAAAGTTGAAGAGAGCGTTGACAAAGATGAATAGGTTTTTATTGAACGATTGATGAGATCCTGTTGATTGGTTTTCCGAGTTATTGGTCTAAATGGAGTTAATAGTGAAATAATGAAATACATTTGTTGGGTAAGTTTCGAGATTTTGCCAGTTAATTTTTTTTCAGTTTTCCTTATATATAGGGAAAATAACTCACAAGTTTGCCAGCATTGTGAACCAACCATCCCCACTAAAAAAAAATTCAAATGCTGTAGAAGAGCAAAGTTCAACTTTTATCTATGATATTGGTAAACTAAAAGTTTCTCAAGTATGCATACATTTATATTTCATTTCATTGTACCAATTTAATAATTATATTAAAATTCAAATAAAATAATTTTATTTTATATAATTTTTATTTGACAATAATGATCATAGCACACACAAAAAAAAATACTAAATGAATTCAATATTATAATAAGATACAATAAATTTTTTACCACATTAATTTTATATTTGTGACCACAGAATAGAAAAAATATTATTTCCACCAAAGTTGATTTATTATTTATTTATTTATTTTTTTTTTTTTGAGTGGTTTAATTAACGAATATTAAAATTTTACCATAAAATATTTATATATTAATCATTAACGTAATAAACTGAAATAAAGCAAAAATTGATTGTTTAATAATTACAGTTACTCTTTCTTTTTTTTTTAATATTTCGTTGTTTTTTTTTTGGTATTTCGTTATTTTGTTTTTTTGTTTATTTGTATTGTTATTTGTTTCGTTATTCGTTTTTTTCTTTTTGTATTTATTTTAATAATTCGTTTCTTTTTTTTTTAGTATTTCGGAGTATTCTAAAATATATTTTCATTATTTTATTGTAAACATTTTCTTTTTTATCTTTCTCTGAAATGTCTGATAGTTTTTAATTGCAGTTATTCAAGTGCATTAATTGCAGTCATATAACAGAATTTTTTATAAACATGTACAAAATATTATTATTTGTTGTGATGGTTGGTTCAGGCTATCGCGGAAAATGTCTCTGATGAAAATATTATTCCTTTGAAAATTGAGATATCTTTAAGCCAAATAATTTTAAATCTTTCCTAAAAATTTTACATCTTAAACTTTTCCTTAAACTGGAGATTTTCAAGAAAAATATAATTAAATTTTCATATTTATCATTATTATAAGTTACACATATGGAAGAAGCTGCATCGAATAATGAGGGTTGTTAAAATAGGAGAAGAAAAGCTAGAACAGGTCACGAAGTTCAAATATCTAGGTGCGCATCTAAGCGAGGATGGATGCGTGGACGAAGATATTAGGGAAAGAACAGGTGCTGCAGGTAGGATGTTTAACGCGGTCAGGAAGGGTTTCCTCAGTAACAGTGTCTAAGAAACCCAAGCTTTCAGTCTATAGGTCAACATTCCTCCCTATACTCACTTACCCATCGGAGTCCTGGGCACTGACCAAGAAGCATAAAATTAGAAAACAGGCAACTGAGATGAGGTATTTGAGGAAGATAGAGGGGAAGACAAGAATGGACAGGGTTCGTAATGCCATAATAAGATCCAACTTGAATATACAGCCAGCAGAAGAAATAATAGAAGAAAATAGGCTGCGCTGGTTCGGGCATGTTCTACGGATGGATTCCGACAGAGCGGCTAGAACGGGCATATGAAGCACAGGTAGAGGGACGGAGAGGAAGGGGTAGACCGCGACGCAGGTGGGAAGAGGGTGTAAAAGAGGTGTACGGGAAAAGAGGAATTGCGTGGGGGTATATGAGAGCATTGGTGGAAGAGAGTGAGGGTTGGAGGAAAATGTACAAGATGAAGGGGGCCTCTTACCGCCAAGGCGGTAGAAGAGGCGCACGGTTATGATGATGATGATAAAGTACACATTATATACACAAGTACACATTATATAAACCTTTGGATTAATTACATATTTTTTAATCATTGAAGTTTAGCTCGAATTTTTTAATTATTTTAAATGGTAGATATTTATCAAGTAAGGAGGAGTTTATCATTGTATTATAATCAGAAAATTTGGGTTAATATACCTTTTCAAGATCAGATGAATATTGCGCCTGAGTAAGTGTAATATTTTTCAAACTTTAATTGCTTTCTCATTTTGTCCTAACATAAATATAGGAGTGATGTGAGCATTAGTTAAGTGATTATATTGTAGTAGGGAAGGGAATAGCTAAGTGGTTAACGTACTGGACTCCCACGCGGAGGACCCAGGTTCGAGTCCAGTGTTAACCTTAGATTTTTTTCTTCCTAGGAGCCTCTACAGATCAATGTCCGGTGATGGACAGTGTTGTCTTTAACGAGAGAACACTGTCCGGAGGCCGGCAGTGTATTGAGGAGGCTAAGGGCGCCAATGATCATAGATGTTGACGTGCCTTAAATTAAATTTAAAAAAAAAATTATATTGTAGTCCAGAAGATAGGACCAATCACTAAAAACAAAACTCTAATAACTTGAAAGCTCAGAGAGAATAACAGATTCCTCAGAACCCTTTTTTTCAATGGGATCCGAATCATTAAAGCTTCATAGGATCCGAAGAGCGAAGAATCAAACATTAGTTACTCCCTACCACGACCAGACTAGGGAAGAAGATTTTTATTCTTATATATAGAGCTACAGAAGGACAGTTCAGGACAGTTTTACAACAGTCTTCCACACTAGTCAGCAACATCAATCTACTTACTTTTTAATTTTCAATCAGCCTGTCTCTCTTAATTATTCTCTCGCTACCATATTCTCAATATCTTACAACCAGTGTAAAAGTTCTTGCAGTTTATAGTTCTATTCACTATACCAGTGTTCACCACATCTACCCGTTTATTTCTTAACATTCCTAAATCTATATCTCTCCTTCTCATATCCATTATACCATAAAAACAATTTTTCCGATAAAATATTTCAAATAAAAGCTGTCCGTTTATATCTGTGCAGTTATCATTTCAAATTTAAAACATCGTTGTAGCATTTTCCGGAAAATTCCACAAAATGTATACTGTAATGTCCTGCGCTAAAGAGCGTGAGTTCATATGTCTTCACTTCCAGGTTGGTGTTAGAATGTTCTAAAGGACTGGAAGAGCTTTCTTCTCTGAAGGATGTGCTTCTAGACTGGGTGCCAGGCCACATGGGAATTTTTAGATGAGGAGGTGGATAGGTTTGCCAAATTAGGCGCCTCTCTTCCTTTCAATGGTCCCGAGCCTGCTGTTGGCGTGTCTTCTGGCACTATCTGTCAGGCTACCAGACATGGACAGCTTCACAGCATTCATCTTTATGAATGAGCTCCGTTGGTTTTCGGCAGTCCAAAATGGTCATCGGGGGTCCGGACAAGGCCATTAGTGAGATGTTGCTGTGTTTTTCACGGAGCGCACTCAGGCATCTGGTTGGATCTCTTACTGGACTTGTGGTTTCAGGAGACCGCTACATAAATCGGGCTCATACGGATCCATTTTGTAGAGTCTGTGAGACAGAGGAGGAAACACCCATTCTCATTTTATGACTGATTGTGAGGAAATTAGGTTCAGGAGCTTTGGTCGGAATAGGATGTGGAAGAGCTTAGGCTATTTCCGCTTAAGGTTATTGTCCGATTTATTCGGACTGCGGTGAATCTTAGATGGCTTAGATTCGAGTCTGGATTTTTGTTATAGACCCGGTTTGTTGTTGTTTCTCTTGGGGTAGCTATATGGGCCCAGTGAGACTTTGGATAGCGTAGAGTTTCCCTCCCCATAGACAAATAATAATAATAATAATGATAATAATACTGTAATATCACACCAACCTATTTTCTTCAAATTCTGGCAATACTGCTAATGTACTTTAATATTATAAAGTGGCAAAACCATAATCTTGTACTTACTGAAATGGTACTTTCAAGGAAAGCTTTACTTGCCTGCTACGTTTTCTGCTTTCCTACCCATCAATAGAATTACAGTTCTCCATATTATGGGACTATAAAATCCGAATTTTAAAAATATTTGTCAATCAGAATAAATTGTGAAAATTGTACTACAAATAAACTAGTTTGAGTTTTCATAAAAGATATTTCTTATTTTATTAAATTCGTAATAGACATTTAAAAACGGAATTAATGTAAACTACTTTAATTATATAAAATGCGTTATGTTCAAGAAATGAAATTAATGGAATAAACATTTCCATTGAACTTTTAATAATTTGTTTAATAAAATTAAATAAATTTTATCTTGAATAGGTTGTGGATGTTTAGAAAGTTCTGATTAAGTAAACTTTATTATGGTAAGGGATTAACTCAAATGTAGCGCTCAGGCCTAGCACGCGGAGTCCAGGTCGAGTCCAGTCGTGTTGCTGTTAGATTTTCTCTTTCTGGGAACCTTGCAGCTCATTGCCCAACGATGATGAGCAATATTGTCTGCAACGAGGGATCACTGTACTGAGGCCTACGTTGCACGGAAAACGCTCCGAGCGCATATAATAGCTTTCAAGGCTTAGGTCCTTTCGCTTTGTAGTCACATTCATAAATAAAATATTAAACTTTTAAGGCCCGAGATCAACTTTCAACCTATCTTGTAGATGACTCATAATTTATGAATTTTTCAAAAATAAAACTATGTACGGCATTTGCCAACCACTAAAAAAATTGCAAATATTTAAGAAGCTGCTCTTTTGAAAAAAGACAAGATGGTCGTTAAACTGAGCAATAACTTCAAAATTTTTCATTATTCCGAATTGCAAATTGAATTCCATTGTTTAGATAATATTAAGGATGGTTTTAAAGAAAATAGCTTATATACTTAAGAAATAACATAATTTTTTTCTGTCAGCCAACAATCAATTGGGGTGAGTCATAAAAAATGACCTATTTTGTTTACTTGCACTTTATCCTCTACAGAAAAAAATAGCGTTTATATTTTGTTGAACTTTGTCATATTCTTATTTTGCATAAACAAATAGAGAATGAATTTATAAACAAAATAACCCTGGATCGCTTTTAGTTTTGTCGTAGTATTTTTTTAAACAAGATGACGTTAAAATTTGAAATATTAGTATTATTACGCCATTATTGGAAAAGAAAGTTTTCAACCGCCAAAACTACTCGTTTAGTGCGGGCATTTGAAGAGGAGGATGCTCTTTCTGAACGGACAGTGTGTAGATGGTTTCAGAAATTTAATACCGGTGACATTAGTCTTGAGAGGATAGCTGGCTGGGGGCGAAAATCATCATTCGATGAAGAAGCTCTGCGGGGTTACGTGGAGGCTGACCGGACCAAAAGTACTCGGAAGTTGGCAGCGGAACTCGAAGTATCCCAATCCACTGTAAATCATGGGGTGGGGAAAAGTGTATCGTTCAGCTAGAGTGGTTCCCCATGAGTTAACCGCTAAACAAGCTCAGCGGCAGTAGAAATTTGTCAAAATCTTTTGGAAAATCTAAATGACCATCGGTTCATCAAAAGGATTATCACTTGCGATGACAAATGGATATATTGGAGAAACCCTGAGACCAAGAAACAATGGTTACACTGCAAGCAGCCTGCTCTACTTGTCTCTAAACAGGGTCAATTCCAAAAAAAAAAAAACAATGCTTTCTGGTTTTTGGAATTATGAAGGCGTAACTCATTATGAGTTCATAATTCGGAACTTTATAGCGAGATGTTAAAAAGAATGTATGTTGTTTTGGTCCAGCGTTACCCAGGGTTAGTTAACAGAAATAAAGTTTTTTTTCAACAAGATAACGCTCGACCACACACTTCTCGTTACACGAAATAAAAAATTTCAGAATTACGAGGGATAAAAAATTTCAGAATTACAAGGAATTGAGCTTCACCCCCACCCTGCTTATAGTCAGGACCTAGTACCTTCCGATTACCATCTGTCCCGGTCATTGGCGCACTATCTTAAGAAAAACCTACTACACTGTCTTCGATGTTCAAAATGGAGTTGCGGAATTCTTCCGTTCAAACCTATTGGTATTGTGAAGGAATTCGGCAGCTATCCTCGAGTTAGCATAGAACACAACGGTGTATACTTTGAATATTAAAATAAATTGTTAAATAAAATAAAATTGTTTTTAAATTTGCAAGAAAAA
>JAAEAF010006288.1:0-53771 GCA_011037195.1 Triatoma infestans | reverse complement strand
GACTATACCAATCCCAATAATGGCCAGAATTAAGTCTGAATTCACACATTCCCTAGGAACCTTTAAAATTTCTTGCTCTAAGAATTTGGCAGTTTACGCAGTTTTCATTCACTCATATTTAAATCAATTTCAGCCACCTGTCTTCTGAGACAGAAAATAATATTCAATATTTAATTTTCTCGAAAATAGAAGCTTTCTTGAATGAAAAACTGAAAAAAGAAAGAAAAAAAAGATATGAACTTATTTTCGAATCATATTTTTTCCCCCCCTTTTATATCAACTCTTTTAGAAATATCAATAAGACAACTGTGTATAGAGATATGTATATAGATACATTTACCTTATGCTATATATGGAATTCATATGTATTCATGATAGACAAGTCAAATATTGAGAAGTTCAGAGGTGAAACAGATGTCAAGTTATGTTTAGAATAAAATATATCGATTGTTGGCAAAGAGAGAGTGGCGAGTATATATTTATATTGCTATCTAGCTGATAAGCAAGACGATCATTTATTTGTTCAAAATTGCTTTATATTTGTTTCGTTTTTTTTTCCCCTTCTTTTTTTATTAAATATTTATCAAATATTTCTGATATATTATCTATTTTTGGAACGCAAAACTTTTACAATTATTTCACAATTTCAATTATTGTCCTTAATGGGAAAAAAAATCTAATGAGAAACCTCAAATACTTTTTCATACTGGAGTTTGTACTCAGTTTTGAGTTACTCTTAATTATTATTATTATTTCCAAAAACGATTGTGGATCTTGGAACCAGTTTTGGCCGCAAGTTTACATTTCTCCAAGAACGTATAAGATCCAAGCCAAACTTAATATCCACCAGCATCTCTTGAGAAAAAGTAGTAGTAAACCCAAAAATGACTATGTGAATCCACAGTATGCTTGGGAGGAGTAGTCTGGGATTCAGCAGACAGAAACTTGCACCATGAAGTGATCAGCTTCAAGATCACAGTTCTTTTAGGGATGTTAGATCTCCAATCGGTGCTCATCTTTATACAAGAGAAGATAGTTCCATTCTTGGAGGATTTAGCGCGGAATCAGGTGCCAACAGGTGTCCATTCAAGTTGATGTGAAACTGATGGATGACCCTCTTTTAGTCCATGTTAATTAATGCCTTTGGATTGCATATTCTGGTGTACTATTTTCCTGAGCCCAGAACTTTGTCTGGCGGCTCCAGAACTGAGAAGATAGATTGGTACTTATGAGTTGCGACTAAAGGTTAAGAACTCGGTTACTTAGGGAAGTATGGTTTTTCAGCCGAAATTTGCAAAATATTATCGATTGATATCTTGATGCGACAGGTATGGAACAGGGCTTAGTCCTGACCTGGCTTGGACGCCTTGTACGCATAGCATTGTGAGAGCGAAGCAAGAATTGAGTGACATATCAAGATGCTGGTTTTGCTCTTTGCTGGCACCGAACTTTCGTGTGTCGTCTTCAAATATCCATTCATTAAAAAGTGGATGACCAATATGTCTCAAAAACCTGTGACCAGTTCATGGGGAAAATCTCCTTATAAGGGATTACACGCTTGCCATCAGTAATGATCTTATAGGGCAGTACCGCATACCTAAGATTATCTGGTTTGCTCACGGTTCTTATGGCTCAAGAGACACTTGTTTCTTTTACGCTTAGCGATGGCCTGCGATAGCTAGGCTTATAATTGTACTATTTGTGAAATTATCATTCCATTTCCAATAATATTTAATATACTAGTGAGGAAATGAAATTTGAATTCCTCAAATCGGAGGAATTTGCTATACCAAGGTTCTCCACTTAGTAAAGGAGAAATCTGAGCTACCTTCCTTCAAGAGGGAGCCTCTATACGACCTGATGTGTCTTATTTGCATTATGGGGTTGAATGGAATCTGCAATTGTGGGTGAAGAAGTTATCATAATAATAATAAAAATATTCCTAACTCCAGTGAAAAATGCTGAAATATTAAACCCCGTAATGTTCAATTTAGGACCATATCGAACCTACCATAAGAATAGACGTATAAGCTTCATAAACCGTATTCAAGAGCGCATCTAACTTATTCATTCTATTATATTTTACTTTCTTTATTTACTTCTTTTAATTAAAAAATGTAAACAGGAAAATTTGTTAAAAAATCTGGTGTGAAACACTCACACAACTTTCTCTTACTCCAGTTCTCAAAATGATAATTGACAAATTTTATAGTTTGGGTACCAAATTTAATCAATTTCGTCGAAAACTGAAAACACTGTTCAGTAAAAGCGCACTTCCGGTTTACTAATTTTCTTGAAACTAGGAATTTCAGCCATCTATTTATTTCTAACTAATTATGGTTGGATGATAGAATTGTATAATCAACTAGGATTAGCACTTTGATGAAAATCTAACCCCACCCCTCCCATAAAAATATCCCTTAAAAAAATTTTCCCAGATAAATGTTTTAGATAAAAGTTGTAGATCTTTGCATGTTTAGTTATATACGAAGTTACAAAAACATCGTCGGAGCCATTTTTGAGAAAATTGCGAAAAAGTGAATAAATCAAACTGTAAAGTGACTTCCGGTTGAGAATTTTGACAGATAACGTACATCAGATCCCATGGTTGACCCCTAAACGGAATATCAATTTCAAGTTTCTAGGATTTTTCCGTTTTGAGCTATGCTGTTCACATACATACACACACACAGACACACACACACACACAGACCATTCGCTAAAAACCACTTTTTTGGACTCAGGGGCCCTCAAAACGGATATTTCCGGTGAAAACTCGATATCGAAAATTTGACACGATTACAATACTTCCTCTTACTAGGAGTAAGAGAAAGTAAAAATCTTATAATTTGAAGATATTAACGTATTCAAAAATCTTTAAAGCAACACTTAATGAATGATGTTGACTAATAAAGTGTAACACTGCAAATATTAGAAATATTACTTCGTATTTATCTGTTATTTCAACATAACTGTTACTTATTATGAGGGAAGTCTAGGGAAATATCGCTTTCTTATCTCTCTGAATATCTAATTTGGATAATTTAAGTAGCATCAATAAATTTTTAATTCCAACTATCAGCACTTAGATTTTTTGTTCAACTCCCTATTTCTAACTTACTCGTATATATTTTGTTTTTATTATTACATATTTAAATATTTATATTATTTCCTTTTCTGGAGGGAATAACGCCTCCCGTTGACTACGCCTATAATTATATTATTTGTGCAATTGCACCATTAATATAATTATATTTTATTACTGTCCAATAATATTTAATAAACTAGTGAGAAAATGAAATTTCAATTCCTCCAGTGTATTCTTTAATAATTATGATATTGTAGATTGTAGATTGTTGTAGGGGATTATTGCACTGCGACCTGAAAGATCTATTGTGCCCCCCGGAGCCCTCTTCAATGCACAGCTGTCCTTCAAGCAGTGTTCTCTAGCTACAGACAAAACTGCCCAGCACCGCACCGTGAGTTGTAGAGGCTCTTAGGAAGAGAAAATCTAAGGGCAGCACGCTGGATTCAAACCCGGAACCTCCGCGTTGTTAGTCCAGTGCGCTACCACTGAGCTAATCCCCTCCTTCTCCCTTGGCTTTCGCCAATTAACTAGGGACGGAGACTCTAGTTTGTGTACTGTGTACGTCTTTGTCTGTAAAGTGTAGAGTGTATGTAGTTTAAGTGTATTGTGTACTGTTCTGACGAAGTGCATGGAGTACTGAGCTGTGGTAACCCTTGGGGTCTCTACTCCCTAAGACACCTCATGCAACAGATACCCTTGCGAGCTAATTATGATATTAAAAATAGTGATATTTTAAATAAATTAGTAACAGTGAGGTCAGTACTCCCAAGATCCCTAATAATAATTTTTGCCCAACCAAAACAAAAAAAAAAAAAATGGCTCCAATAAAAGTCTGACGACGATATTTATGTAAATAGTGAAGTTTGAAGAAAATCCATGGAACCTTTTTCAAGCGAGAATATCAGGAAGAACTGAAAAAAAAAAAAAAAAAATCATTTAATGAAGTCACACAGACGCATGAAGATTTGTGACTGAAATTCTTTTTCAGATCCCATGGGATTTTCTAAATGGTATATATATCAAGTTTGAACTTCCTGTTTATTTTAGTTTTTTTTTTAGATATTTTGTAAACAAAATAACAACCAGTCGTTAATAATCATGTCCCCAAATCATGAATATCCAGAGGAAAGCCAATTTTGGAAAATTTGACCCAATTTCAGTGCTTCTTCTTACAGTAGTAACAAGTGAAAGTGAAAAGGTTAACAAAATAAAGGTTAAGTTTTATCTCCTTTTAATTTTTCAGAAATAAGGAATTTCTGTAGTTTTTTTTAGCAAAATCAAGCCTAATTAAGCTAATTATTACGCTAATAATTCCATTACGATTACAATTTATTCCATATTTAATTATTTTATTATCTAATATTCCTGTCTATATTGTTGATATTTTTCTTTAAATTATAAATCTTTGAAATCAACGAATCATGTTTAGTTTATCGTTACTAAAAATAAGAATACAGATATTCCAAAGCATTAATAAATATAATAAGTATACTGTATATTACATAAAAAGGAAGGAATATTATTATAACCCAAAAATACAAATGAGTAGAAACATATCAATCATACGACAAACCAGTAATACAATAATTTGCATTCATTATAAATTGGGAACTTGTCTGCAATTTATTGATTGAGATTAACTTTAAGATCGATATTATTCACTTATTCTTTTCACTATCTACGCTTCTTTTTATTTTGCACTGCCGCCATTGTGTTAACACCACTTACCTATTGTTAATCACTCTATCAATCATTTCCCAGATGACGTTTAACTTAATTGTTTGGCTAGGACTTTATTACATATGTCCTAGCTAATGTATGAATTTGTTATTCTAAACATTTCTTTTCAAATTTGTATCAAAGTATAATTTTAGTCATAAAGTATCAGCAAATATAACTTAACAATTTTGTTATTGTTATGAAGCTTGAGATAGTAATTATTATTGGCATTTTATTTATTAACTTGGGAACGTTTAAGTTTTGATAGTGGCAATATTATTGAAATTTCTAATAAGGTTGTTTATTAGAGAGACAAATCTTCGTTGAGAACATATTATTTTTCTAATTGCTCATGACCTTGGTTTTATACGTTTTAAATGAATTTAATTAACTTTTTCTTTTTTTGTTGCCAATTTGGTGACGGAATCTGAAAAATTATTACTTCTTTTTATCTTTTTTTAAATTAAAATGCTTATTAATCAGCTCTTATCATTTAATTGTTTCCACAATTAATCATAAATCCTCAGAAAATTAAAATCTACTTTTTTTTTTTTTAAGGAACTGAATTTATCAGTTTCCGTCAACGGAACTATGCTATAGCGAAAAAAAAAATGCAGAAGTTTCGACAATGAAGTTATTCATCACTTTACCAGGCGGAAATTCAATTGGAAGATGTGCTCGTTTCAACCTCAACATGAATTAACATAATCAGAAAATTGTTATTCTACCCGATGGACTTGCCTATTTAAGATGTGTTATATTTTTTACTCATTGGTAAATGGTATAGGAATATTTTGACAATCTTAATGGCCAGGGCGGAAATGATAGTGTAAACATTCTTTGGGTGTGTAGTGGAATCGTTTATTGGATGATCTGATCCCACCGTGATACTATAAGATGTAGTGGAATCGTTTAATGTGATTCCTGAGGAATGTAGTAGATGTCTTGAAGAGGGCGGAAGTTAGTTTAGAGATTTTTGGAAGTTAGTGCTCGAAGTATTAACACGGATTTTATAAAAATAGACTGTATTTGAACAATAATTTAAACGTAAAAAATGGTAACTATTAACAAGAAATATTTAGAATTAAATAGAAGATAAATAACTAATAATTTAGAATGATTAAGATAAATGAACTAAGATGCACAACTAAAGGTAATAAGTATAAATAAAAACTGTATAGGGACGCATAAACTGCTGCTCGTATATGAAGACGTACTCAAGTATAATCGTATAATCGTATAATCATCCCCTCTTCCAATGGGGCGAGTTTATATATTAGTGTTGGCCACACTCACACCAAGACATCTGCCCTAGTGTGCGACCTTGTGTAACCTTGGTTAGTTTGGTGACCACCGAGTTAGGTCAGTGGCCAGCCTTAGCGGTGCTTGCTTTATGTAAGGGTATTTACCCTTGGTTTGTTTGTTTGGCCGCGGCCTTGTCTTGAACACAGCAGCTGGTTAGGCCACTAGTTGTAAATTATTCTTTCTTTGTTATCTGTTGTGAAGGTTTGACATTGCATCACTTACTAATCACATCTTCTTCAAATACCCTATGAGGGAATCCGTCATCATCGAAGCAGCCTAGTTTCGCTCAATCTCTTGCCCGCGTAGGACGTTTTCTTATCGTAACTGCCCAGACGAACTTAGCCTGACTTAAGCATAAAAGGATTTTCCAGAGCAATGTTTAATGGTGGCCTGGCTCTCGGAAAGATCACAGTCTCTTGATTCCGATACTTCTTGTCAAGGTTGAAAGGAATACAACTTCAAAGTGCCTGAATTTCTGTCTGAAAATTTTCCCAAAGACTTCCATATAGCAGATTCTCTGTTCCACTTTCTTCTAGGACTACAAATTAATTAATAAATCTAAAACTATTAAAAATAATAATTATAATAATAACATATTAATATAATGATACATACTTAATAAAGATTCCAAGTTTGAATAGAATTGGCGATAGTTATAATAATAGAAAGGCCTGCGAGTTTTACAGAACACATTTTTTGTTTTGTTTTACTCTATATTGACATGGATATATTTATTTTGTAACATGAAATTATTCATGCTTGAATTGCTGCTCGTTTCTATGATAAAACAGTAGAATAACGCCAACTAGATCTATAGAATTGTAAGAGACCGTAATAAGATTACAAGAGGGTAAGCCTAAAGAAAGAAATGGAAAAAAGAACATGCAGTTGCCCGTCTATATCTTTCTCTAAAAAAGTTGTTCACGAGCGGTCGTAAAACTCGTCTGAGGAAGTTGTGGCCCATCTCCACTCTCTTTGTTTCTTTTTCGTACTATCTCTTTCTGTGAAGTGAAAAACTAGAAACATTCCCGTTTCTCAGCCTTACAGTGTTTGCCCGCGGGGTTACGCAGAATAAAAATGTATAATTTCCGGAATCCAATGGGCGTCGTCGCCAACTTGGTATCGTCGGCCGCCTTTATATCCGGCCAATTCTTTTTTTTTTTTTTTTAAAAAAAGAAGATTTCCCCCACTTTCATGTTAGTGATATAGTTCCTTCATTGTCTGTCCTTGTTGCTCTATTTAACAACATTACCTGCTGTAAAAAATAAAATAAAATAAAAAAAACTTCCAAAAAAAAAAAGGAAGCTCTTTGGAAGGATAAAGGACAGCCGGCGATTGCACATGTTTAATATCAGGAGCGCCATCTGCAGGCGGCCCGCCGTATTCACTCGCAACTACCCAACCTACCCGCTTACTCTTTCGAACGTCGATCTACATATCGGGAAAAATTTATTAAAAACTTTTTTTCGAAGAGGGATCTCACCCTAACTAAAAAAGATCCAAGCGATTGTTCCATACCCGTAACAGTAAGAAAGAAAGAGTAAAGGTTTCCCTGGTAATGTATGCTATACAGGACAATGGTGTGGGAAGATTCTGGATGAATTTTAACTACTTACACAGACCCTGTACTAGCTGAAGAAATATAAAATTGATTTGTGCTTCATATTTATATTCAGTTTTATTCAATGCTACTTTAATACTCCGACTGAATAATTTGATATGATGTTATCTTGCTTATTATTATTATTTTTTAAATTAATTAAATTTAAACTAGTTATTATTTTAATAGTTGAAAATATCTTTTTTGGCCAAAAATGCTTTTGGTAATTTTCCGATCATAGTAAATCCAATTAATAAAATTTTTTCGTCTGTTGTTGATATATTTCATCAACCTTTCCTTCCTCTTATTACTGAGAGAAGAAATATGGTTTCCGTGATCGTATTAACCGTTAATATTGTATTTTAAGGTCTCTTTAGGGCAAAGGTTTCTTTTTTTACTTATGGCGCTCAATATGTAAGTTAATTGGCTCCCGGAGCCTTCTCAGTGCACTACCAGCCTGCGATAGTGTTTTCTCTTTACAGACACCTTGGCTTATCAAAGGATAGTGAGCTTTGGTGGCATTTAGGACGAGAAAAGCAAAAGGCAACACTTCGGGTCAAACCACTTCTAATCTTGTCCAGAATGGAAACAGGTTGACAAAAGTTCCGTACCAGCTTCCATAGTTTGTCCATCTCTCTTTACAATTATTTACCAGAGAATAATAACAATAATAAACCAAAGAATATAAAAAATAATACTTTGAAGTGTTTCAAAACTAATGTTAAAAAACTATTATCAGCTCACTCGCGGTATGAGAGATGCATGAATATTTTAAAATTAAGTTTTTGTCTTGACTATTCTGTAAATTCAAATTATATTGTAACTTGACCTTGCCAATAAGGATGTAGCTTTCTTTTCTGGCAATAAAATAAAATATCAAATATCAAACCTGGGACTTACGCTTTCAAAGTCCATTGCTCTACCACTGAGCTAAACCCGCCTCCAAAGTAGTTTTAGAAAATGGTCGGTCCATCAATCATCTCTCTCTCTCAGTCAATACAAAAAAAAATGCCGAAAGTTTACCCTCAATATTAATTTTTCTTATTGTAATCCTTAAACCTTCTGTAATCCCGTGTTCAAGTCCAGTGCTACCGCTTAGATTTTTTTCTTCCTAGGAGCCTCTACAGCTCACTGTTAGGTGATGGACAGTGTTGTCTGTAGCGAGGATCCGGGCCAATGACCACAGATGTTGACATGCTTTAAATTAGAAAAAAAAAAAATGATTGTAATTGATCTTTTAGGTTTTCTCCGTCATTTTCATGAAAAATATTGGGTTTTCGGGTTTGGACCGTCTCAAGTGTTTTTTTTTTTTTTTCAAGGTTGTAATTGACAAAAAAATAAATTAATAATATTAAAGTCAAGTAGAAGTTCATAAACATTTGTTTTAATACTTCAAAATCAATATTAAAATAAATTAATTATCAGAAAACATAAAATCATTTTGATTAGCTTTAACACCACGTTCTAGCGCGTCTCTATAACCTACCGCTTTTTCAATGAATAACATTCTCAAACGTGTGATTACTGCACAAACTTGGGTAGCCAGTACACAAAATTGACAAGATGTCTAGCCCTGTGTATAAACTCTAGGGAAACGGCGAACCTAAGTCCCTGTCCCAGTTTCGGCAATATTAGGTCCTGCTTATTCGGGAATTAGAGGCAACACTCTCAAGGGAATGCTAGAGGGAGTTAGAGATTAAGAATATCTTAAGATATTATAGCAAGATAGGAATATTGCTGTGGGAGGCTTCTTAGGAGTGGCTACTTTGGGGGGGAGGAAAAGTGCCATTGGCTAGATCCCGCGCCTTGGGGCATACATTGATGATATTATTATTATTATTATAATTAATAATAATAATAATAATAATAAAGGGAAGGGAATAGCTAAGCGGTTAGCGTACTGACTCCCACGCAGAGGACCAGAGTTCGAGTCCAGCTGTGCTGCCCTTAGATTTTTTCGCCCTAGGAGCCTCTACAGCTCACTTAAAAGATGTTTTTACCTTTGTCTCTTAATTATTTGATTTTCTTTTCAGGAGTTATTATGATGGTCGGTATAATTTTGGCATTCTTTTTAGTGAATTAAGTTAATAAAATATTAGAGGAGAAATTATTTTAGGGGAACTAATGATTTTAAAAAGTGAAGAAGTGAGGGTTAAGGGTGAAAGTTAATAAAGGAATTAAACCTTTTTCTTATATTTTCAAAATATAAGCTTTTCTTAAGCTAATTAACTAAGAGATTTTATCTCAGAGCTTTAACGTAATAGGGTTGATAATAAAGTATGAAAAGTATATGATGGTTAGGATTTGGCCTATTAGAATATAAGTTTGTTCTGCTGGTCGGGCTCCAATTCATGTTAGAAGAATTAAAGTAGTTGTTAAGGATCAAAATATGATTTGTCCAATTGGGTAGAATGTTAGACCTTGGAATTTTCTTTTGTTAGTGATGTACAGTGATGTACAGTGTTGTCTGTAACGAGAGAACACTGTCCGGATGCCGGCAGTGCACTGAGAAGCCTCCGGGCGCCAATGACCTCGGTGATGACGCGCCTTCAAAATATATATATATATATATAAATAATAATAATGAAATTCGTAAGAATGACAAAGACGACTAGATTCGAGAACAGTGAGCATACCACTCAAGCACTGAATTTTCAGGAGAATATCCTACACACATTTCATAGGCATAAAAACTAGTTAATGGTCATCTAAAGAAATCTGGAATCTGCACTATAGATATTCATATGTTGTACAATTTCAAAAATAAATGATTCAAGGTTTCATTACATGGCAAAAAACAATGCACCAATATCCTTGCTAGTTTTTTTTTAATAATGGGTAAGCAGATATCAAAAAGTCAAACCCAGAATTAACTGAAATAAACCACACCTTTTGATGGCAACCTAATTAATCAGAACGTTTGTGGTAATGAAGTGGGAATAGTATTTTTGATAAACCTATCTATACCCATTTCCCTCCCGCACTTTTGGAAAAGGCTGATAAGATTTATTTGCAATTCGTTTATAACCCCATCACTAAAGTTTAATAATAATATTCCAATTTCATGGACCAAGATTATAATTGTTAGATATATAATGGAAACTGCAAGCCATATTCTATTTTATTCACCTGGTTCTCATTATTTAAAACTGTATTTCATTACTTTGTTGCTGATACAAATTTTTAAAATATGAATGAAAATAAATTTCAGCTATTTAAAGGCATTTTTTTTTAACCGCTTATGCAGTAGATATTGCCACTTTTTGGATACTTACAAATGGGTGGCGGGACAAATTCCTATGGTCGTGGCTAGGTCCTATTTATCTCTATTGTTTAGAATAGGCTCCCAATAAAAAAAAAAAAAAAGGTAACCATACTGAAGCCATCCTAGTAAAAAATGTGTTTAATATTAGAATTTGGAAATATTTTTAAGTTTAAACTTTTAAATATAATTTTACTTTAAACACAAATCAAGATTTTGATATGTCACAAATTGAAAAAAAAAACAAGATTTTTATTAATTCTTAATGTCTACAGGAAGAATTGCATGGAATTGTAATAGTGGAGCCTCCTCCATTTTTGTGTTGCTAAAATGTATAAGAATAGAGTAGTTCAAAATTAAAGAAAACAAAAGCAAATCACAAAATACGAAAGAGAGATATTCTTTATTTTTAAAAAAACTAAGTGGGGCTGCTCAACTAGGTTGAGTTTCAGAGAACACAGCGTACCAATCGATCAGCAAGGACAAGTCATACAAAAATAAAGTAAAATAAAAAAAACACACACACATGTATATATTTTGAGCGAATAAAAGAGAACAAACACACTTAACTCAACTTAAGCCTAATAAAAGATCATTTTTGAAAATGTGGCTGGGCCCGCAATGCTGCACAACATCCGGTATTTTATCCGTCGTAACATGCATATTGGTTTTGTTCGTGACTGGTTTCGGATATTCATCCATCGTCAGAGTAAATTTACCAAGTTCGTATAGAGAGTTCACTTCAACAAAATGTTTCTGTACAAGTAAGAAATAAATGTGAAAAAGAAGCAGGGTTAATATCAGAGAACATGTAAGTAAAAAAAAACTTGTACCAACTTTTCACTGTCCATAAACTTTGCATTGCCTTTCTTTAAAATTCATCCTTTAATTGGCTTTCCTTAAAATTTATCTAATCTTATTAATACAGTTTACTCCTGAAATAACTTACCCCCCCCCCAATCAATATGACTTGAAACACTGAGCATGCTTAACAACCGTCTTAAAATTTAGTTATAAACTATTCTTCAAAACATACTATTTATTACACACTATTTTCTAATGCCTAATCACAATTTATAATAATTTCACTTTATCATGAAACACACACATTTAGTAACATAACCTTTATAACCCTCCCACATATATACAACCAACAAGTGTGAGTCTACAGAATCATTTTGTTGAAGTGAACTCTCTACACGAACTTGGTGAATTTACTCTGACGATGGATGAATATCCGAAACCGGTCAGGAACAAAACCAACATGCATGCTACGACGGATAAGATACTGGAAAAAGATCATTTGTCACTGTTAGTAAATATGGTTTTTTAATATCGCTAGTGAGTCTGTAAGAATGCGCTCACTGAGCGACTTCAGTTTGCTTTGGTCATACCGACCATGTCAAAAAACTTTGCGTCCTATTCGGTATGGTTCCACTTGAAACAAACCAGAGTCCACGGGCTCTCTATCACCGAAGTGCTCTCTATACTTCTCCTGGTAGTAGACGATGCACTTCTCATAGATACGGCGCTTCTCCATGTCGATTTTCTCTGCCTGATCAGGATCGTTAGACTCGTATCTAATTGTGGGAACCTGTTTATATGCAAACTTGCTGCTCTTCCTGAAGGCCAGGATATCTGCATACCGGGTAGACCCTGCGTCATCGACAGCAAGCACCTCCTCGTATCAGACAAAATCCTTCATGCCTTCCAGTAGCTCCATGATAGTGTGTTTGATACGATAGTGCCGGCGAGTGAGAAGGAGCATGTTGTGTGGAAAATTATTTTTCTACAAACCTATGGTACTTCAAGCTGGCTGATTTTGGCTGTAACTTTAGTAATGAATTGTCTTGTCTTATCCAAAAGTCTCAATTAATTTTTGCATTATCTGGAAAACATAAAAGCGGAACCCCCAATAAAATATAACCGACTGTTCAGCGGTGGTTCGGTGTCACTCGCTTGTGGCAAACCTACAGAATCCTGGCACCGTTGTTGTTTTTCAGTAGGTCCCAGGGCATTGCGGAATCTACGGCAATGAACAAGCGGATAGGCTTGCCAAGCACGGGACAAAGGAAGTACAACCAGATAACCCCCTTCCCTTAGGTGACATTAAAAGAATAATTAAGACCTCGATCCACAGGGACAGGATAAGGGAACAAAGAACAGTAGCGGAGGGCAAACATTGGGAAGTCCTCAGGGAGCGATTCCAGCAGATCTGCCTAGGGACAGGTTTGTGGCCTGCTTCCGCTCACCTAAAGGCACAATTCTCCAAAAGCACCTACACAGTGGGGGTAGGTCAGAGTCCCTGAGTGTACTCTGGGGAAAACGGATAGGAGAGACTTTAACCACCTAGACTCATCCGACACAAGAAAGGAACCTACGTATGATCTTAAACAGACAAAAGACGCCTACAGGAGAAGGGAGGCGCTTCATGGGCTTGCTTAGGACGCGTATGGCCGAAGCCGCCGACGTGCCAGCGTAAAAAAAAAAAAAAAAAAAAAAAAAAATCTGATATAGCTTTTCTTATTTTTTCCCCCCAGAATTTTTGATGAAAAGAGCGTATTATTGCTACGCTTTCATGTAAAAATTGTAACAATGAAATGAGCTCTACAGAAAGCAAATTGACATTATTCTATGATGTTTACGAAAAACCAATGATTTACAAATCGGAAGCCAACTAATTAAATACTCCATGTATTGAACTGAAATTACTACCCTTTTTGAATTGATTATTTGTTTTTAAATTTTTCCAACACCTGTTTATTTATGTATTATATATATATGTATATATTTTTTTTCAAGAAATAAAGCAATGAACTATAAAGTATGGTGACAGTATTGGGTCCACAGATATATCCGCCTAATAACATATTCACCGTATAACCAATATATGCAGGCCCTATAGACTTAAAGAGGAAGGGGTGTGCTATACTTCAGTTTCACCAAGACCATGAAGAAGAAAGTGGTGGAATATATCTGGAAGGTGAAGGGTTTGGTGGTAACGCATAAACCACCAAAGAAGACTCACTCTAAGTTTAGGATAACATTCTGTCATCCGGCAACAACCCCTATCATTTCTACTGGAAGCCCAGGACCCTACTCTGCCTCTCACTCTCTCTCTCTCTCTCTCTATATATATATATACTGGAATGGTTAGCTTGGAAAATTTCCATGTGAAAGCTCTTATTCTTCTATTTTTCTTTTTTTTTTTTATTCTTTTTTTCTCCAGCCCCTGGGAACAACCCCAAAAATATGTGTCCGTTGCGGAAGAAGTAGGCAGGCAGCCTGCATAAATTTCTCTACAATGGAATTATTACCCGATATATATAAATATTACTGGAAATATGTGAAAGGAAGTCATGGAAAGGGGTTTCCAGGGATGGAAGAGTTATATTGTTTTCAACAGGTCAGTCAGTACAAAATAAAATATAGAAAAAAAAAAAAAATGTATGTTGGTATAATGTAATGTTTTATGTTGGCGAATTATTTACGGCTTTTAATTTAAAATAAAAAATTAAAAAAATATGGATTTGTTTGTATTTTATAATATGGTTGGGACAGCCTGATGTTGCAGATGTGATGAAAATGAAAACACAAAACTCATTAATTACTGGCATTTTTATAAACAAATTTAACGTATTGTAAGAGGAGAAAGAGTATGTTATGAGAGGTTATAAGAATGATGAGCTGATAAATAAGATGGTAGCTCAAAAAAAAAAGTGTAGCTAATTAGAACTCCTGCTTCATCTAAACATCTATTCGGCTAGCTACTATGGCTAGCTTGATGAGAATCTCTAGTCTCTAAAAAGACGGCTGACAGAGAATTGAATAAAGACGTTTATTAATTTTTGGAATCTGTTGTTTAATATAATTCTTTGCGAGATGTATGCAGATTCCTTGATCATTAATAAGTAGGCTTGCAGAATGTCCCTGGCTCATTCATTGTTTGTTTAAGACTCTTCGAATATTGAATTTAATTATCTTGAATATCCCATCCCACCCAGAAACAAACTTTCACTCCTATGCTGATGACACATGTGTTATTGCTCCAAATCCCGATCCTGTTTTCGCATCCCTAGCCCTACAATCCTATATCATCTCTCTACAAGACTGGCTTATCAGGTGGAGAATAAAGTAATCCCAAAAAGCAAATGCATACACTCCGACGCACTACTCTCCCGCCCATCCTCCTTCATGGGACCATAATATAAATACTAGTAATAATAATAATAATAATAATAATAATAATAATAATAATAATAATAATAATAATAATACTTTATTAAGATAAATACAAAAATAGAGAAATGACAAAAGTATAAAGCATGGCTTAAGCCGTCTGCTTGAGTTTACTCCAAAATTTGTAGTTATGATTAACGAAGTAAATATAGTACTTAATGTAAGTATAACAGCCCGATATATATAAATATTACTGGAAATATGTGGAAGGAAGCCATGAAAAGGGGATATTGTACTATCACGTTATAAATTCCGATATTTAGTTCCGACGTTTAATCAAACTAGACAAAAAACTGACTTGGAATCCGCATACACGATTAAAAAGACTTGAACTAAACACACGTTACAAATTTCTCTCGAGACTACTTGACCGACGCTCTAAACATTTTTCTTGAAAACAGGAGACTTATCTACAACACTATTATAAAGCCTCTCTCGACATACGGATGCAAGGTCTAGGGTTCAACCAAGCATTCCCAACTCCTATCGGGTTCAAGCTTTTCAATCCAAAACCCTCAGAAAGAATTATCAATGCCCCATTCTATGTGTTCCAACCTAACCCTACACACTGACCTCAAAATCCCTTTTGTCCATCAGTTAATAAAAGCATGTTATAAAAAAAATCCATGACTTCACATCCAACCATTCTAACACTTTAGTCCAAAAACTATTTTCCCTTACAATCACAAACAACCCTCCCAGGAACGCCACTGGCCCCGCGACCGCCTAACTTCATGTTAGCATTTTATTGTAATAAATAGGGAATACCTCCACTGGGAGGCATCTCCCAACAAGTCTTTCACGCCCTTTTTATGGCAATACTATCATATTCACTTGTTATACTTTCTGTATAGTTGTGGATTTCTTACCAAAATAAAAAAAATAAAAAATGTTTTGAAAGTAGATTGTAGATTCTTCCATGTTGATTTTACAGATTTAATTGTAGATTTTAGATTCTTGGAAAGTAGGTTGTTACCTTATTGAGAGTTGATTTTAGACTCTTCAGATGTTGATTTAAAATTGTTTAAATATTCAATCTCTCTAATTTCTGAGCTTAAATACGGTTATTTTCTAGCTCTCGGTGGGAGTTAAAAACACATGTAGGGAAAACTTGGTTTTCGAAATTGTAGTTCAACGTACTTGTGGTGTAGTGTGCTGAGAGGATGTAAGAACTCGTAGGGATCGAGAATAGCACTGATGTAATTGGTAACAATAGCACCAAGTCATCCAGCGCTTACGTGGCAAATTTCCTCGATTTCCTGCTTATTTCATTACAATTTCTAATACAGCCAGTTCTGTGAAAGGAAATAATTATTTCTGATGTTAAGAAAATCTGCAAATTTTTCTCATATTTTCTCTTACTGAATCTAAAAAAAAATTAATATTCTACTTAATTTAATTTCTTAATAGAACTTCTTTACTTGAAATCCATTCGTATTTATTTCATACTAACATAACAAAGCTTATCATTGAGCCTATAAGAGTATGGATAAAATTTCCAGATGAGCCGACTAGTTTTGAACAAGCATGTGTGCCTTTGCTTAAATCGTAAGCTGTATTTAAATTACCTCTGAGCAAAAAACAAAAAAAGTGGTAAATGTGAGATCTTGATGGCTTTCTTCCAATTACAAAAGACTCCCTGTACAATGCTGTCATAGCGGTAGAAAGCGTTCAAAGAGGGACGTTTTAGAGGGATTAATAATAGATAGGAAACGCTACTTGTGCCATGCAACTTGATGTTGTAGATATTAGATGGGCAGAATGAGTGGCTAATAAGGCAAATTTACTGCGACTAAAAAGATCTATTATTGGTTCATTGGATATTAGTGTTTGTAATAGTTATCTGTAAAGTGTACAATGTGTAAATGTGAGTGAGTGTGTGTGATGGTGAATAATTATAGTTTGCCTGGGATAAGCTAATTCTTTTTTATTTGTCTATGGGGAGGGACCAAACCCCAAGAAGCTACCCCAAGAAAAACAACAACAAACCGGGGCTAGAACAAATCTCCAGACCCAGATCTAATCCATGTAAGATTCACCGCAGTCCGAATAAATCGGACAATAACCTTAAGGGGAAATAGCTTAAGCTCTTTCACAGACATCCTACTCCGACCAAAGGTCTTGAACCTAATTTCCTCACAACCCAGGGAATCAGTCATAAGATGGATGGGTGTTTTCTCCTCTGTCTCACAGACTCTACAAAATGGATCCGGCATGAAACCCATTATGTAGAGATGTCTTCTTAAACCACAATGATCCAACCAGATGCTTGAGAGAGCTCCGCGAAAAACACAGCAACGTCTCACTAATGGCCTTGTCCGGACCCCCGATGAGCATTTTGGACTGCCGAAAACCAACTGAGCTCATCCATAAGGATGAATGCTGTGAAGCTGTCCATGTCTGGAAGCCTGACGGACATGTGCCAGAAGACACGCCAACAGCAGGCTCGGGACCAATGAAAGGGAGAGAGGCGCCTAATTTGACAAACCTATTTACCTCCTCATTCCACTTTCGGGTAAGCTAAATCCAAACAGTATCCTATGTTTTTTATTGTGTAATATCTAGGGTTTCAGTTTTAATGTTGTGTCGAGGTGTTGACTTTTTCGTTTGTGCGTTTCTTATTAATTGGTGCACCATTTGAACTTAATAATACTTACTTTATTGATTTTTAAAATCAATTTTATAAGTAACAATAATTTGTAATAAAAATTATAAAGAGAGTTACTTTAAATATCTGTAAAAACAAGAAAATAATAATAAATTATTTACAGAATTTTTTTCCATTCTCAATATAGCTTTAAATATTATTATTTACAATAAAAACTATTACTTCTACTTTATGTCCATGGAAGTTATACGTGCAAGCATGCAAGAATAACAGAATAAAGATGATAAACTAAGGAAGTAACCGGGGAGGGGGGATAATCTAAAAGATTGAAGAGGGATGGACATTTTTACGAGATAGTAAAGAGGTTGTAGAAGTCTTGGGACAAAGGGGTGATGGTAAACACACCATAAACCGGCCCGACAGCTTGCGGTTGTGGAAGCAACACTTAATACTGAGATATTATGGAAAACTTCTACACCCCCTTTCTACCATTCTCTTTACCTTCTTATACTAGCTATGAAATGGAGACTTGCAAATATATACACGCATAACATCCATAAACACATACACAAGCCAACTTTGAACTAAAAATTTTGCACACCACATCTATTTGTGGTGGTTGAACTTTTATTTATTACAAGTGCTTAGTATAATAAACACAAATGTAAACACTTAACACTGTTAAGATTTTAATAAAATATTAAATTCTTTTGGGGGGGTAGATCTTATTGGTATAATAATTATTTGATTGTTTGTTTAATTTCAAATGTACTAACTAAGTGGTTGGTTCAATGATATTGGTGCTTTTTTCTCGACTAGAATGTAATCACTACCACTAACAACTGTCAGGGTAGAGGTCCTTGTCCTTCTCATTATCTCTACATTTAAGTTAACACTAATTAGTAAAAATAGTGGTTTAAAGAAAATTCATTATTTAATATATTATTGTTTAATCAGCAGTAACAGAGAATCATGTGTGTACCTCACACCAGAGTTTTATTGTTTACAAATAAACATATATCTATTTTTATATAGGATTTAGGGAAACCAACATTTTTTAGTACTTCGCTCAACTGCTCTGAAATGGATAAAGCCAAAACAGGATTGCTGAATGAACGGAGATTACCATATTGGATTGTGGTATAGGTCTGATAGGATAGAAACTTTAGTTTTATCGTAAGTTTCGGCAAGGTTAGGGATAAGTTTCGCCCTTCTTCAGTGGCCTGTTAATACATGTTACAATGAAAATCTAAGAATTAAATGAAACTACATATATTTGAATAGTTAGTTGAAAATTACATAATTGAAATTATAAACTAAAATTTTATTGAATATTGTATTGGAAGAAGGAAATGGAAAAATTGAAATAATTTTGGAAAATATTTTAGTGAATCTATCTTAGAATCAAATGTACTTTAAAGCAGTTAAGTGAAGTTAGAACTGTTATGGACTATTAATCTGAGCTCAATGATGTCTTGGATGATGAAGATGTAAGAGACCGTTACAAGAGAGGTCAGAGAACTCAATCATTCTTTGTCTATTAACCCCTTCTAGAAATCAAAAATATAAAGGGCAAGTTTTACCTACCAAGAGGAGCATTATTTCATCAGTCTATTCCAAGCATTCACCTAGTATTCATTAGAGAGAGGAACATTAGTGCCAGTTACTGTTAAGTGAATATTTGAGTTTAATTCAATCAAGTGCAAGAATTTCTGTATATTTATAAGTTATTTCAATATTTATTACAGGGAAGGGATTAGCTAAGTGGTTAGCGTACTGGACTCCCACGCGGAGGACCCGGCTTCGAGTCCAGCTGTCCTACCCTTAGATTTTTTTCTTCCTAGGAGCCTCAACAGCTCACTGTCCGGTGTCCATGCTCACTGTCCGATGCTGCTCTTGGTAGGTAAAACTTGCCCTATTTCAATTATGTAATTTTCAACTAACTATTCAAATATGTAGTTTCATTTAACTCTTAGATTTTCATTGTAACATGTATTAACAGGCCACTGAAGAAGGGCGAAACTTATCCCTAAACCTTGCCGAAACTTACGATAAAACTAAAGTTTCTATCCTAACAGACCTATACCACAATCCAATATGGTAATCTCCTTCATTCATTCAGCAATCTTGTTTTGACTTTATCCATTTCATAGCAGATGAGCGAAGTACTAAAAAATGTTGGTTTCCCTAAATCCTATTTAAAAATAGATATATGTTTATTTGTAAACAATAAAACTCTGGTGTGAGGTACACACACACGATTCTCTCTTACTGCTGATTATACAATAATGAGCTGTTGAGGCTCCTAGGAAGAAAAAAATCCACGAGAGAACACTGTCCGGAGGCCGGCAGTCCACTGACAAGGCTTCGGGCGCCAATGACCATAGATATTGACGCACCTTAAATTAAAAAAAAATATATATTTATTATAATTAACCTGTAATTGTTATTCAAATTATTCAATAATTCAAATATAGTCAAATTATTTATTTTAAGCAGTGGTGACTTCTTCATTATATCTTAAATATATCTTCTCTAAAACATACACGCTCATAAACCCTTACAATACCGCTCGTGCTACAACACACACCCACACCTAACCAAACACATTACAAATAACGCTGATTATACTTATACTGCAGATATTACTGGACACTCTAGGCAATGTACATGCAAAGACAATATAACGACTTGTATTTTAATATTCAATAAACAAGCCACTGACAAAAGGCATACGTCCATGCTGAAACGTAAGGCAAAACTGTAGGAAGTTTCTATCTAAGAGACCTACATTCACAATAATAAGAGTCAATTATAAATAATAAAATAACTACAAAATTCTCGCATATAAAGCATATGACCAGAACTTTAATGTTAAATCTCTTACATTCGAATGTGTCTCACAATAAAAACTAATCATAAATGTTGACAAACTGGAGCTGGATTGTTGAAAAGAATAAATAAAGGTAATCTCATAAAGGAAAATTGAAATGAATTAAATTAAATTTCGGTAGAATGATTTGATATTAAATGAAAGAAAGAAAATGATAAAAATCTCTCCTTTTTTTATTATTTATTCTTTTGAATAAAGGTCAATGTTCATTCTTTAAATATGATTTGATTTATAAATAAGAATGTCGAGAAAAACTGGGGTAAAAAAGAATATTAATTTCTCTAATGTGACAGAGTGATTTTATATACAAATCTTATTAATATCCATCCCCTGTTTTCTCTTATGTAGTTTGAAGAGGGTTGGACCAAGTCTAAGGTAAAGTGAATTAGCGACGGTACAAAGCTTTATGAAATCACTGTTTTGTGGTGGCGGTTGTCTCGGTTGAAATTTGTCGTGTCTGAGTGTCGGGTTATGGGTTTAGTTTGTATAACACAGAAGGCTGGAGATGAGGGTTAGAAATGGAAGTATGAGGTAGGGCGGCAATTAGAAACCAAGCCTCCTTCCCCATCTGGAAGACTAACTGTAAGCTTGGAAACAGCAGTAGAAAGAGAGGGAGCGAACGAGAGACAGAGCTAATTGTGAAATAGGCTTTGCCTGTTAGCGGCAAACGGGTAGAGGAGAGTTGTAAGAGTGGTGGCGAACTGGCGTGGTGGTGGTGGTGGGGGGGGCGGATTTAGACAGATTGCGTAGCCTCTCCTCCCACACTACCCGGGCGCAGAGATGGAATAATAAGAGAGTGGAAGATATAAGGTTGCGGCTTTGCCCGACCCTGAAGACCAGTATCTTGGATTTAATTAGTCGTTTCTCAAGACTAAGTTGCGGTAGCTGTACTCTCTCCTCAGGGAGTCTGGATCACTTATATCCCTGCGGCTAGATAATATTTACATACGCACCTTTATTCTGCAAGTCCATCTTCAAAACATTTTATGAAACGTAGCGGCGCCACCACAAGCTCTGTAAATGATAATAATTAATGGTTCTGATTAAATTATCTAATATGTTTACTTACTTACTCTTGCAATCGTGGATCTCCTTACTTTAAAATAATACAATCTAAAATCTTACTCCTGATAAGAGGAAGTATTGCGTTCGTGTCAAATTTTCAAAATTAAGTTTTATTGGAAATAGTGTTTAAAAAGTTCCCTGAATTCAAAAAATGTTTATTGCGAATGTACTTTCTCACTCTCTCTCTCTCTCTCTATATAATATATATATTTATATAATATATATATATATACATACAGAGTATCCGTTATACACTCCCTTATTTACAGGGTGTCCCATTTAAACTGGCCACTTTTGAAATAACTCTTAAACTAAGAAAGATATGAAAAAAGTGAACATAACGTTTGTTGAAGTATTTGCGCTCTAGTTTATGGTGGTGTTAATGTTATTTGATTTTATTGCTGCCTTGCACCTTAAATCGATAATTAAAAGTTGCAATTTCCTTTTGACACCCACTTTTTACTACTGTATTGAAAATTACAAAAGAAAAAAATGAAGAAAAATGCCGTTAATTTCACTTCAATATTTCAAACCGTTGCCGAAATATTCAATCATAAAGATTAAATTTTCGTCGTTTTTTTCCTATTTCTTTGTTTCATAAACTAAAATTTAAAGCGGATTTTCTTGTTAATTTTTAATAAATAAGAGAGTTGACAACACTTAAAACTTACTTTTGAACCATAAGGGACTTAAAAAATCAGGTAAAACATCATTGAAACAAAACAATATTCCAATTTTTTTTTTCAAAAATCTATAAAAACAATATATTTCCAAAAAGTAAAAAATATTTATTCAAAATGACCTCCTCGGCTTAACCGGCACAAGCTCAGTCGCTGCCCAACAGATGAAGTTGCTAACTGTATCATGTCTGCCGGAATTGCTAAACAGGTTTGGTTAAGTCTTATCTAAGTGCTTCTGGAGTTGTTGGTTCCCTGATATAAATTTTTTCTTTGAGATATCCCCAAAGAAGAAATTCAAGAGGGCTTAAATCTGGCGAGGAAAAAAGTAAATGAGATGGTTCAGTAGCCGCAAATCGGAAGACAGGGACCGGTAAGCTGGCCTTCCAGATTGCCAGATTTAAGCCCTCTTGAATTTTTTCTGAATCCAAATTTATAGGAATTGAATTGACTACAATAATACTTTTTTTTTTTTTTTACGCCATTAGTTTGGCCTTTTGGCCATTCTCCTTCTAGCAGCCCAGTATAAATATGCATCATACCCGAAAGTGGTTTGCACAGATGATGTAACATCTTTTAGTTCAGGGCAGAGAGCTAAATGCTCTCCTGTCATGTCTTCGCCGCACAAAGGGCAAACGGGGGTGTCAACAATCTCTATACGGCGGAGGTGCTTCTGTAGCAGATCGTGGCCCGTCAGTATACGGAAGCAGGCAACAACAACCGAACGCGCGGAAGAGTGGCGGGAATCCTGCCGCTTGCTTCCATCAATTTTTCCCACTTTCGTCCAGCTCCCTTTTCTCTGTACTTATTGTGCATATATCCCTTAATGACGACGATACTATTAAATTTCTTAGTGGAACGGTTAGATCAGGTTCAAAAATGAACCGTTTATTATAGGTGGAAAAACAGTTGCAACAAGTAGTGACCAAACTAATGCATTCTGTAAGCATTATACTTCTGTTAGTAATTTCGACCCAGTCAAAAACTAAAACCATTCTCAAAAGTGATTTGTCTCAACAGGCAAGAATCCGTATTGTTTAACGACACTTTTTCAGCTGGGGAAATGGAACGTGCTATACGAATGCTATTAAACAGGTGAATCGGCTGGCTCTGATAATATACTCCCAGAATTCATCCTACACATAGGCTCCAAAGCTAGACAGGTTCTGTTAAAATTTATAAATCAGATGTGGCATGAGCAGATTCCTAGTGAATGGAGGAAAGCTACTATAATCCCTATTTTGAAGAAAAATAAGGATCCCCAAGACCTGAGCAGTTATCGGCCAATTTCGCTCACAAGTGTTTTGAGTAAGGTAGTGAGTGTATGATAGTGAATCGGCTAGAGTATTATCTAGAAAAGGGCGAGTTAATATCAAATAGACAGGCAGGTTTTAAAAAACATAGAAGTACAGTTGAGTAGGTGGCTAGGCTTACACAGGAAACTAACAATAATACTTCAAAATGGTTCTTTTTTGTTTGTAGATAAGGAAAAGCTTGGTAGGAAATCTATTATTTTCTAGTAATAAATTTCATTCTACAGTAGAACCTATGAAATTAAAGTGGACCAAAATATAAGGCTAAGGGAGATTCCTGGAATAGTATGGAACGCATAGCACTTATATGGAATAAAGGATTAAGTATTTGGTGGGAGGGGGAGGGACGTTGATTAATTCTATAACAAATAACTCAAGTTTGAGGAGAAGTATGGTCCTCTCTTACTCAGTGAGAAAGGGCAAGTAGCACCCGGAGAGTATATATATCTCCAACGCCAACCCACTAATGGATCTACTCCGATCGTGATTAGCGACCAACAAGAGTTAGTTCTTGAAGGGGGTTTACAGCAACAGTAGGAAGGAGTTTAAAGGAGGTTAAGGGTCGAAAAGCATAATTATGCTTTAACTAGTCCAACCACTGCCGCAGCAACCCAGAGGAACAACAAAGTGTGTATACAACTATAAGACAAGATGTAGTACCATGTAACAGACTTGGCTGTGAACTACGGTGTGGGTTCAGGCCACAGAAGGGCCATGATTAATATCTTGGGCTTCGGTTTCTCCGCCGCTCTCTCTCCATTTTGGCTGTTATCAGAAGCCATGATATAAGAGATATCACCATTCTAAGAATGAATGCTCGACTTTATTAGAAATTCTTCCAGTTTTATTTATCTTGAAAAAAAATAATGGTAATAATGATCATGCTTTCAAAATAAAATACTCGAAATTGACATAAACCCTGAAAACTATTGTTTGACGCTGGAATATGAATTAAGGGCAAAAAAAAAAGAATTAAAAAAAATAAAATAGGTCATTCAGAAGAGGTAAATTTATTAAAGTTGATTTTATTTTTATTTTTTTTCATTTATTTATTATAATTTAAGCAATAAATGATTTCAGTGAAAAAAAAAAAATTGAAAATTTAAAGTTATGACCTCGTCAATATAGTGATGAGAACTGAAACTGCCCTTCGATAAAAGTGTAAGCCACTACGATCTCAAGCAGGTACTTGCACTACGATTTTCTTTAAACTTCTTATACTATCTGCCCACATAAATACCTATTACTTTTATTTGGAATATTTTCTAGAATAATTAATGTCTTGAGAGGTTCTGGGGAAAGAGTAGCGTTGTACATTCCTCTAAAATTATACCACATAGGGCAAAGCTAGGAGAGATGACGCACATTTCAAAGTTATGCCCTGTATCAAAATATAGGAGATATATTAAAGTGGTAATGCTTATAAAACATATGTCAACCACTATTATCTGCAAAAGAAATGTTACTTTTCGAAATAAAGACATTCTCATTTATTCCAGAAACGAAATACAAATACATTTACATTTGGCCGTCTCTCCTACTATGGTAGGATAGATGACGCACCATAGGTAAGGAGACTTCTCGTCTGTGAAGGTAACATGCTCATCGACATGAAACTTGGTAAACACTATGTCTACAAGTCTAACTTTAATAATAGCACGAAATCTTTCATTTCAATTGCATTAAATGTAATATATAAAAAAGAAAAAAATTTACTAAGCGTTATGAAAATTCAGGAATTCACCGGATATAGCTGATCCGTATAAATGTTCGTAGCACATAGAACACATAAAATAACTGAAGAATTTGGCAATACGTTCGCTTCTGAACTCTCTACTTCTGGACTGACTTCCATGACGCTTTTCTTGTGGTGGCGTTTATAAAATTCAAACTGCTATTATGTGACAGAAATCTAAATATTCAACTCAGATTGAGGTTTTGTCGAATGTTTCAATTAATTAAGAAAAATTGAAGCGTTTGAACTCTGGATATGCAGACGGATGATGAGAATCCCATGGACGACCAGAGTTACCATCGAAGAAGTGCTAAGAAGGATAGGGTGAGACAAAAAATTATTGAGAACAATTAAAATATGCAAGATATCATATCTTGGACACAATTGCGAAATGAAAAATACAGTCTGTTGCAGGTTATCATGCAGGGTAGAGTAGATGGGAGGAAGGGAATCTGGAGAAAGAAAAGTCATGGCTGCGAAATATCCGAGATTGGACGAACTTGAATGTAGTAGAATTATTCCACGCTGCTAAAGATAGAGAAACTTTTAAAAATATGGTTGCCAACCTCCGTTGATGGAGATAGAATAGGAAGAAGAAACATGTATGACCATTGACGCCCGGAAACTTCTCAGTGTACTGCCGGCCTCCAGATAGTATTCTCTCGTAACAGACAATACTGTCCATCACCGGGCAGTGAGCTCGAGGCTCCTAGAAAGAGGAAATTGAAAGGCAGCACTGCTGGACTCGAACCCAGGACCTCCGCGTTGCTGTCCTGCCCGCTATCACTGAGGTAATCCCTTCACATAAATACCTATTACTGTTGGTATTTTATCCGTCGTAATATGCATACGCAGTACCTCTTGGTGAATAGACCTCAGTCTTTCAGACTGAGGTTTATGCTATTTTTTTTTGTATCTTGGATGAGAAGGTACGTAACACTAACTTTAAAGGTGTTTGTATCTGCTCGGACAGCCAGGCTGCGCTGAAAGCGCAGAGTTCATGTGTCTTCACTTCCAGGTTGGTGTTAGAATGTTCTAAAAGCCTGGAAGAGCTTTCTTCTTTGAAGGATGTGCTTCTAGTCTGGGTCCCAGGTCACATAGGAATTTTTGGGAATGAGGAGGTGGATAGGTTTGCCAAATTAGGCGCCTATCTCCCAAGCCTGCTGATGGCATGTCTTCTGGCACATGTCTATCAGGCTTCCAGACATGGACAGCTTCACAGCATTCATCCTTATGGATGAGCTCAGTTGGTTTTCTGCAGTCCGAAATGCTCATCGGGGGTCCGGACAAGGACACTAGTAGTGAGACGTTGCTGTGTTTTTCACGGAACTCTCTCAGGCATCTGGTTGGATCTCTTACTGGACATTGTGGCTTAAGAAGACATCTCTACATAGTGAGGGTCATGCCGGATCCATTTTGTAGAGTCTGTGAGACAGAGGAGGAAACACCCATCCATCTTATGACTGATTGCCTGGGTTGAGGAAATTAGGTTCAGGACCTTTGGTATTTCCGCTTAAGGTTATTGTCCGATATAGTCGGTCTGCGGTGAATCTTAGATGGTTTGGATCCGGGTCTGGATTTTTATTCTAGACCCGGTTTGTTGTTGTTTTTCTTGGGGTGGCTATATGGCCCAGTGAGGCTTTGGATAGCTTAGGGTTTGGTTCCTTTCCCACAGAAAAATAATAAATAATTATAATATGCATACTTCTCACATTCCTGACCGATTGCGGATTTTCATTCATTGTCAGAGCAAATTTATTAATTTCGTGTAGAAAGTTTAAATCAACGTATTGTTTCTGTTAAACAGCACATTACAGTGGTAGGACTGATAAAATACCAGATGTTATACAGCATTGCGGATCCATTTACATATTCTACCTATCACTTTTATTTGAAACATTTTCGTAAGAAAATTGATTTTTTTGGGGGGGTCCTGAGGGAACAGTAACATTTTATTTCCCTCAGAAAAAAAAACCACGTCAGTACAATGTATGATTTGATCACCTACATAATATTAATATACATTAGAAGCATTGATAATATTTAACATGAAGTGCAAACTTAGAGAATAAGTTTTCGAGGTTTTTGGGAATTTTCTAGAAAACGGCTTTAAAGTTGGAATGTTCATTGCATAGAAACATATGCTCATTGCATAGATAGAAACATATCACTTTTATTTGTTACATTTTTCCAAAAAATAAAAAGTTTATTTCAGAAAATTTTGCGGAACTTGAAATATATGGAGTTGGTTCTATATGTTATTGTCGCGCTATGCACTCCCCTACTCGCTTGGGAAACCGATTTCCTTCAAATTTGAATTTGTAGCAAAGTTTTTTTTTATTTTATTATTATATATATATTTACACCGAGAGATTTATTGTCATAAGTAAATTGGATGAGAGCAATAAATAAAATAAATAAGACAAAACAAAATAAATAAAACAAAATATAAACGAGCGGAGAAGTCGGTTACCCAGTGGTGACACTCCTCACTCGTTTAGTTACTTTCATCCATTAAGTGCTCACGAGGCCACCACATTCGCCGCAGACGCCTGGGAGGATAATCAAGGAGAGTCCGGGATGAGAGTCGACGAACGAGAGGGTTGCAATGAAAGGATAAAAAGTTTGTGAAATTTTTTTGCAGCGGATTTTGATGATATCTTTAAGGAAAGGGATATTGAGGTCATTGTGGATAGTTAAATATGATACATAATAGGGAGCATTAACTAGGGTTCTAAGGATTTTGGATTGTTGGGATTGGATAAGTTGGAGTTTTGAACGCCTGGTTGAACCCCATAGTTTTTTTTTTTTCTTTTTTCTTTCGCCGCATCAACTTCTTGGTTATTAGCGCCCTTGAACCCGATAGTTCAAGTCCGTATGATCCATATTGGTTTAAGAAATGATGTATATACGAGTATTAGTCGTTTGTTTTCTAATGAGAGTCGTGATCTGTTATCGAAATGTGTTTTAACAAGTCTGTATCCTTGTAGTGAGTTCCTGTCTTTTGAGTCGCGTATGGGGATTCCAAGTTAACCTTTTGTCAATATAGAGCCCAAGATAGCGGACGACATCAACAGTGGGAAGAGGGACATGGTTATAGAATAGAGGTGGAAGAGTGATCCGGCGTAATGTGAAGGTGATTTGTTGGTATTTGCTTTCATTAATTTGGATTTTCCATTTTTTGAACCAGGTTTCTATTTCAGTTAAATGATTTTGTAGGTTTCTATATGAAATTACACGATCAGTATGAGGAGAGTGAATTGTAGTGACATCTGCATAGGTTGTGAGAAGGGTGTCAATCGGGTAGAGATATCTGCAGTGTACATTGTATAGAGTATAGGTCCAAGGATACTGCACACCTGCCTCAGAGCGATGGAGCTAGCAAAAATAAAAGGTATCTTCGTTAGTTTTTATGCTTTTTATGGCTGTTTTATTATTTGTTAATTGGTTAATTAATAATGAACCTTCTAACAGTCAAAATTGTTTATTAACAAAGTTTCCAACGTTTCCGCAGTTCACGTGCCATTTTCACAGGAATATTTTCATTTTTTAGTTATACATTACTGAAAAAAACTATAAATATTTTAATACAATGGTTATATTTTACACTATTTCAATATATATATGTCCGAAATTAATTACCTTCATTAAACAGTATCATTGTATATACTGAGGCTTCGTTAAATAATTTGTTAATCTGCCAAAACTGTTTTGTGTTGTTGTTGAAGAAATCTTTTATCAACTACATACAAAATTCGGAAATATATCCGGATAAAAGTGTTAGGTATAGATGTGAATAGATAATAGACATAGATTAAAGTATATCGTTGGAATCATTTTCGAAAAAATCACGAAAAACCGAAAAAAATACTCAGTATTGTCGTCACTTCCGGTTGAGAATCTTTGTCTAAACCTTCGTATTAGATGCAAGAATGTTGCCTATTTGTACCAGGTAATGTGAAAAGCGCTTGCGTCTTTTCGTTTTTAAGATATTATGTTCATACACACAAACTCCGATCATTCGGTAAAAACATTTTTTTCCTATACAGGGGATTCAGTGAAAATTCAATTTCGAAAAGTTGACATGATCACCAATTACTTCCTCTTGCAGCCGTAAAAATGTTATAATTAGAAGATGAATGAATAAGTAATGAGATAAATGGATTGTTTAGTATACTTACATAATTAACTGAAGTGAAACCTTACACTAAGTATAATATGACATTGTTGACAATTGACCATGCTATTTATAGTGGGGGTGGTGAAAAAGCAATGAGAGAAGCTTTTATGGGGAAGCAAAAAGCACATTCAAACATTGACTCGTTAATTGTTTACTATGAGATTAATCACGGCCGGAGATCTGGGTATGGAAGCAACTACTTATTCAACAACGTATATGTGACGGAGTGTCCCGTTCGTTCTATAACAATGCAAACTCCCCAGAGTGAACTTCAAACCTTTCTTACCCTTGTTAAAACATACATAACACAAAACAGACATTGATCAACTCACACATAATATAATTCCTATTTAACTTGTGTAGGGAACTAACTTGTTGATTAAGGTTTTTATTATAACCAAACACTGTTTTTTATTGGTATCTGTTAACATGTTTTTACCTTGAATAACTGTCTGGCTTCAAACATTTCCCTACAGACTGATTAACAGACTAGAAGTCCATAAATTCTCCCTGTAATTTAGTTGCTTTTAATTACTAATTGACTTGCTTTTTTTAAAATTATCAATAATAAAATCACTTATTATCTACTGATTCTGCTTACCACAAATTATTACGCAAACTGGTGGCTCATGGGCCAGATGGCTTGGTATTCCACCCAACGGCCGTTATGTTTTCTTTTCTAGAAATTAACATAAAATAAAGTATGGAAATTTTTTTTTCCCGGGCGCATTAACTTCCGAGCTTCTTAGTGCGAAAGTATGGAGATATTTATAAAATCGTATAAAGTAAAAAGAAGAAAAGCTATTTTCAAAACAGTACAATTGATTCATTTCTTTAAATGTTTTTTTTTCGGGGTTTTCAACAAATCGTGGTTGCCTTCAGCCATCGAGCGCAGTTGCCCTCTTCCGAGCAACACGATCCTCTGCCTGCTATTCAGTCAGGCCATAACCTGCCATCATCTCGTCCCCCATCTACCTCTCCTCCTTCTGCCCTCTACTTCGCTGTCCTCACCACCCTAGGCAATCTTCCTGGGCCCATTCTAATCATACGCCCATACCACACAAGTACCTTGGACTCAACGATTTCCTACATGTTCCTCTCAACTCCCATCCTCTTCCTAATGTCATCATTTCTAACTTTGTTCCGCCTCGAATATCCCGCAGATCTCCTCCAAAAATCCATCTCTACTGCCAGGAGTCTCTCGCGCTGTCTTTTGTTCAGTACCCAGGTTTCTGCGCCGTACAGTAGGATACCTTGGAGAATCGATCTTGAAGATCAGCCTCTTGGTTTCGTGTAACAAATTTCCGTTCCATAGCACTGGCTTCAATAGTCCTATTACGTTTTTCCCCTCCTTAATTCTTCTTTCTACTTCCTGCTTGGAGGAGCCATCATTTTCTACTATTAACCCTAAATATTTAAAATGATCCACTCTTTTAATGCGTCTACCTTCTATTTCTATGGTAGTTGCATTTGAAATGGACAATTGTTCCGTCTTATTGAAATTTATACTCAGTACTCATTCAGCATAACCTTCCATCAACTTCCTCAACATATAGCTAGCATTATCTAAAATATATTTATTTATTATTATTTAAACTATTACTTAAACATTTAAAATGTATTTCAACTATTATTTTCTAATATTCTATTATTTTTGTTAAATAAAAATGGTCTACAATTTAAAATTTAAACGCTGATGTAACCGATTAAGTAAATCGAAAAAGCCCGGAACATAAGGGCACTCTGTTATAGCATATCTGTTTTAACTTACTCTTTTAAAAGTATTTTTATCATTTCTCATAATCGTATTTACTCTTACATGATTTGAGCTCCCTTGAGTAAGAAAAAAAATGTTTGCCGCGATTGTTGTTTTTAGTCATCACATGTCTTAAAAACTAAAAATCGCCAGAAGCTCCAACTTAATAATCCGTTTAATTCTAACACCACCTCTGTTCCGGATGTTTCGGCCAAATCCACCAACCGGAAGTGCAGTTTTACTGAATTGGTCGGAAACGATTGCAACGATTTTCTTTCAACTTTGAACTATTAACTGCACATTTAAGAACGTGTCACTTTTATTTGATCATTATTTCCAGAAAAATTAAGTGGGGTTTAAATTTAAACTTCCTTCACCTCTGTTGTTTGAGAGCGCTGCCACGCAAATCACAGTCAGATACACATATACATATATGGGATCCGAATCATTGTAGATTAATTGGATCCGAAGAGCGGAGTAACACAAAAATGAATCAAAAAGTTATTACTCTTCATCTAGGTAAGACTAGGAAGGGACAGTTCAGTTCATATAAATAGAGCGACACAGTACAGTTTACAACCAGTTAGCAACCAGTCAGTTACCTTCTCATCGCTCAGCCAGTTTGTCTCCATATATATCTCTCGCTACCTAACTGCTATATACTTGTAAAGTCCTGGCAGTTTATGCGTCTCTTTCATTATACAGTGTTCAGCATATATTCTAGTTTATTTCTCTAAAATCCATACTCTCTCCATCTCACATCCATTATACATACATAACCAAAATATTTTTGTCCTGATATCTCTTAAAAACGTCGGGTTCTCATTAAATTCAGTATAATTGGGCGGCTAAAGTTCCGCATACTGAAAAATCAAGAATTGATCGATTTGTCTCTGATCTAAATAGGCTTTTGGAAAACATTAAAAAACAATATTAATAACTCTGCAGCAGTTTCTACATCGGAGTCATCCTGAATTATTTTCTCACTCTCATTTCCGTGTATTACTTTCTCTTATTCCTTACAAAGAGGAAGTATTGTAATCGTGTTAAATTTTCGATATCGAGTTTTCACCGGAAATATCCGTTTTGAGATCCCCTGAGTCCAAAAAAGTGGTTTTTAGCAAATGGTCTGAGTGTGTGATTATGTGTGTATGTATGTGAATAGCTCAAAAACGAAAAATCGTAGAAAGTTCAAACTTGATATTCCGTTTAGGCATCATCATGGGGTTCTACAGTAGGTTATCTGTAAAAATTTTCCAATCGGAAGTATCTCTTTGCTGATTTTTTTTTTTATACTATTTTGCAATTTACTCAAAAATGCCTTCAACGACGATTTTCTTTAAACTTTATATATCATTTAAACATACAAACTGCTACAACTTTGATTTGGAACAATTCTCCGGGAAAATTGATTTAAGGGTATTTCTGGGGAGTGTGGTGGGGTTATGGTTTCCTTTAAAGTGCTAGTTCAGTTTATTATACAATTCTATCATCTTTAATTCTATTAATTAGAATTAAATATGTTGTTGAAATTCCGAGTTTTCAAGAAAATTTATAAATCGGAAGTATGTTTTAACTGAACAGTTCCTTCTTTTTTTTCAGTTTTTGTGATTTTTCTCCATAAAAACATCGACGAATTTCATTAAATTTTGTATATTAACAACAAAGTTTGTCAATTACAATTTTGAAAATTAGAGTAAAAGAATGTTGTGTGAGTGTTTCACAAAAGATGATTTTTTTTTATAATATTTTGTAATTAAAGTAATGTTCAGTAAAGTAGTTCTTAAATGTTCAGTTATAATAGTCATGACATTAATAACAATAGTTAGGAGAATAATAATATTAATTAGTTTAATTTTATGGTAGGGGAGGAATAGCTAAGTGGTTAGCGCATTGGACTCTCACGCGGAGGTCCCGGGTTCGAATCCAGTGCTACCCTTAGATTTTTTTTTTCGTAGGAACCTCTACAGCTCACTGTCCGGTGATGGAGAGAACACTGTACGGAGGCCGGCAGTGCAGTGAGAAGGCATCGCAGAAAACTAAAAATCTGTTCAGTAAAGTCTCATAAGTACCAGTCCACCGATTTCCATTAAAATTAGGATTCGCAACATATTTAATTCTGATTATATCATATAGATGATAGAATCCTATAATAAATTAAAGTAGCAATTTAAAAGAAATCATAACCCCACCTTCTCTCTCCAAAACCTCCCCTTAAAAGAATTCTGCCAGAGAAATGTTTCAAATAAATGTTGTAATATCTCTTTGTATTGTGTTGTTAATATACCAAGTTTGCTTACCTATCCAATTTGAATTAAGTTCACACTTCATTTAATTACTTTCCTTTTGAAAAATTAAAAATTCATGTGAGTAAATTAGCATGCGCAGCTTTTTTATATATAAAAAAAAAAAAAATTGTTGGAGCTACTTTCAATCGTAAATCGAGAAAAACTGAAAAGATATCATTTTATTTCTATGTGAAGAATTTCGACAACTACAAGAGTTTCGGTTCCGAAAGTGATATCTAAATGGAATAACAAGTTTATTCCAGCTGTGATATTTCGTTTTTGCAATATTCACATTCTTAAACACACACACAACAAACAGACCACCCACTAAAAACCTCTTTTTCGTACTCAAGGAGAATACAAAACATGAAATTTCCGGTGATAAATCAATGTCGCAAAGTTTTACATCATTGCATTAGCCTTTTACCTCTTCTGTAAGAGAAATTAGGAATTAAACGGTTGATGCACAGGTTTAAAGTGGTCACGTTTTAGGACTAGGCCTTAATTGGGCGATTTCTGTTGTATATTTGGCTATTTGGATTAGGAAATTTGCAATCGTTGCGTAGTATCCGATTTCAACAACGTTGAAAACTCTCGCAAATTCCAGATCACAGTACAGCAAAGGCTGCTTTTGCAACTAAATAAATCCTGATTTAGAACCATTATATTCATTAGAACGTTTGCATTACAGGCAAGGAGTAAAAAAATTAAAATGTTCCGACATTCCTTCCTCGCTTTCCTTATTATAGCAAAAATTTTCCTTGCTAAGTAAGCACAGCTTATTTATTTTTTTCCTTCATCTTCACTAAATTTTCTCTAATTTTTTATTATTACTGAAATATTTAGAAGATATAGAACATGATTTTAAATGAACAGTTTACCGTTTAAAACGATTGTCTAACCGGCTGATTAAACCATTCTTTCTTACGACTAATTATAACAAAAAATAGTCTCATTAGGCTCAGTTATGACCTTAAAACTTGAGCCAATAATGTTGTTTTTTTTTTTTTGTTAAACATTAAAAGTGAGGGTAAAAATTTTCATATTACTAAAAAATATATATCTATGTTTATTAAAGTTATTTGCTGGTTGATGTTTAGAATATTCTGGATATTATGTTTTAGGTTATGGTTTTTAGCGAGTAAGGGGGTATATAAGAGGGTTAAAACAGCGGTAATCTAGTAATAAGTAGAAAATGTTGTTAAAACAAAGGTATGAGGAAGGTGGTCGGTCTCTGATGGTGGAATTTTATACAGGTATGTGTGTGTGTATGCAAGCTTTGTTCCACGCATATATATCTTTGGTCAAGAACTAGTGGCAAGAGTTTGTAGGAACGGTGGGAATGTTGAATATGGTATGGGAACGATTACCACAAAGGTCCTTCCATGACGTCATTGCCTAGTATAAGTGGAGTGTGGAACTGGTTGGCAATGGTAGCTTAGTACTAAGGACTGGGTGGCTCATTCTTTAGAAAAATGATATAATTAGCGCGCTAAGGGGTTGGCTTGCAAGGGCCATTTCCAACACATGTGTAACGCACAACTAGTGGACGGTAGGAAATACTACGGTATATGTAAAACCCTTCCCGCTAAACCTACTATAGTACTACTGTTACCAACTTAGCTCTTAAGGGCTGATTCTGTGTATGCTAACTGCTAGGAGGTACTCTACTTTAACACTGCAATACATTACTTTTATGGCCTGCTCCGTTTAGACACGCTAAAACACATATCTACTTCGTGCCTTAAGTATGGGTGTATAAGGGGCTACACACCCCTAGCTTTGTGAATTTGTTGAAAATGTATCCCAACTTTTTTTTTTTTGTTAAAAAACCCATTCATATTACCTTATGCTACAAACAGTTCTTAATTCGAATGAAAATTAATATATCTGTGATACACATTTACAATGTACCCACTTATATGGAAAAGAACTACACTTAACTGGTGGACTTTTAAGATCTTAGGGTGGGGAAACATTTGATAATGAAAGAGGGGGATAAAGTATAATTACTTCATATGTGTGCCTAATGGCGAAAAGAAAAGGGCCTAATTCAGGGTAGTAAATAAAGACTGAAATTTCCACCAGGAACATTAGATTGTTAACTTTCAACGGATAACAGCTTCAATTACGGCCTAGTGAATAATTATTTAGAAAAGGAGTCATTGTAGAGAAGGCTAACCAGTGTGAAAGCAACATTTTTTTTTTTTTTTTAAGTCTATAAAAATCTCATTCACAGTTAACCTTACTTCCCTACTACCAAATACTGGTCGTTATGATTTTTCAAGACACTTATGAGTGTGTATCAACTAAATTTGCTGCGGTGCAAGTCTATGTTATCACACTATTTTGACAAAAACATCCTGACGAAGGGCGAACGTCCGAAAATGGGTCGATGACCACAGAAAGAAACAGGCTATCACGGAGAATATCTCTGGATACTTTCCAGCTCTGCGGAACCAACCACAAGGAGTTAACTTTCAATTGTTGTGGTGTGGTGGTTGGTTCCGCAGAGCTGGAAAGCAGGATGTTTTTGTTGAACAGTGTAATAATATAGACTTGCACAGAGCAAATACAGTTGATACACTCAGTTGAGTGAACCTCAATTGAAAATATTTGCTCAATTGAATTTTAATTGCTTTTCAATATGCGTTATTTCTTACACCAATATTTTAATTTTTTAATCTAACTTGTAATAGTTCTTTTTTGCTACAATTCATGTGATTCTCATGTTTCTATAATCGTAGAATATCCTAGATACAATCACATGCATGCGCAACAGTAACATTAGGATGAAATGAACTCTCTACACGAATTGATAATCTCCTCTAACGATGGATGACAATCCGACACAGGTCTGAACCAAAACAATAAAGCATGCTACGACGGATAAAATCATAGACATTATTGAAAAACACTTGAGTTTCCGGTTTGAGATCATGTCAATGGTTTGCCAAAAATCGTCGCCTCTTCAGGGTCGTTTTCATCTTGAAAGATAATGTAGCAAATCGTCAAATCCACTATTTGCTCCATTAGCTTTCAAAGCTAATGATTTGCTTTGTGGAAGTCTATGTTATCACACTGTTTGGAACAAAAACCTCCCGATTGAGGTTTTTGTCATATTCACAGCAATATGGGCGAAACGTTGTTTTCTAGCAAACAACTGACACCGTTTCAATCCGGAAACTCAAATGTTTTTCGTGAAAATGGCCGCGGAAACCTATAAGATAATAGACATTATTTATTATTAGTTTATTTTCTACGAAATTGTTAGAAAATATTTTTCCAAAACTGTTGAATAATCAGAAATTGTTGAACTGAAATTAATAATTGATATTGCGCTTTTAATTTCTACAGAAATAATACAGTGTTGCCATTTTTCAATTAAATAGATTTTTGTGTTTCTATACAATTAATATTTAAAATATCAGAGATATTTTCCATGATAGCGTGCTTCTTTTTGTGGTCATCGACCGGTTTCGGGCGTTCGTCCATTATCAGGATGTTTTTGTCAAAAACGGTGTTGTTAACGTAGACTTGTAAAAAGCAAATTCAGTTTATACATTTGCTCTGTGCCTGTCTATGTTACCACATTGTTTTGACAAAACCAACCTGATGATGGGCGGACGCACGATACCTGTCGGTGACCACAAAAAAGAAGCAGGCTATCACGGAAAAAAATCTCTGATGCTTTCCAGCTCTGCAGAACCAACAATAACAACAAATATATAATATATTAATAATATTAAAGTGAAGTAGAAGTTACTAAATTAAACCTAATTCTAAAAACAATTTAACAATAAATTTAATTTAAAAAAACATTGTGTAATTTTGCTTAACTTTAACCTAATTTTTTACAACATCTCTGGAGGTAACTTCCCGTTTTCTATCTACAACATTCTCTTAACGTTTGCTGTATATTTCTTAATAGTTTTTATAATTTTTTTTTTAAATGGATTAAATTGCTCTAACAAAAAAAATATATATAATATTTATCGTAAAAGTCAAGTTATTTATTTGTTTGTTTGTGGTATTATGTTACAATTTTTAGTTTTTATTGAAGACTGGAAAAAAACGTGAAAGTAAAGTCCTTTTACAACAGTCATTCAGTGCCATTCTCCCTTGCGTTCGTATGAGGAAACTCACATTTAATAGTTGCACTTTAATCTCCCCGCCAAATAAATAAATATTTCTTAGTTGCATTCTTTGAAGACTTGAAAATATAGACTATTTTATCAGTCTTTATGTTAAAAGTTTTCCTTAATTTTAGGGCGTTCCGATAGCTGAGTGGTTAGTGAATGGTTATCGACAAGCAGAATTAGATTCTCTGCCTTATCCATGGATTTTATTGTATATATTAATTAGAATAATAAACAGTAAAGTGTGTTTGCTATCTGTCTTCGTTCACTCGATCAATGGTTAGACGTAATTCTCTCCTGACAAAAATAAATACAAATTATATATACTGATATATATCTGTACGTACACGGAAATAGCTAAATTTCTCTTCCTTTAACTTGAATTCATAGCATTTCAATTTATTCTTGTTTATAGTTCTCGTTGTTATACTCTATACAAATAAGTAGAATTATATATTATAAATATTTATAACTTTGATGATAATATTGACATATTGATAATAATAATTGTACAAATGTGCCCATCAATTAAGTTACTTTTTTTTTATACTAAAAATTATGTACTAAACAGTTAAAGATCTGTATAAATTGTATCTAATAGTTTAGTGGAGCATGCTGACAAATATATATTTAAAAAAAACAAAACAGAACCACATTTTTAGTTTCTTGGGACTTCAAAACGGATATTTGCGATGAAAACTAGATATCGAAAATTTGACATATAGCTATATAAAGGAGCAGGTTTAGCTCAATGGTAGCGCAGTGGATTTGTGATCGAGTCCCATCATTGCTGCTCTTAGATATTCTCACTCTCTAGACCTCACTGGCCGATGATAGACAGTGTTGTCTTAAACGAGGGAATATTGTCCAGAGGCTGGCATTGCACTGAGAACGCTTTGGACGTCAGTGATCTCAGATGTTGTCGCGCCTTAATTAAATATACCTACTTATACACAGCTTATAATGTATGAGATCTGAACTCTTTTCAATTCGTCTTCCCTAAAAAAAAGAAACCACAAGTATGGGAACATGTTTCTACAGTTGGCGTGAATAATTAACACTCTTAAATCAACTTCACTAGAAGGGACTTTATTGTTTCACTTGATTGTTTGCATTCACTGAAACTCCATTAAAAATCCTTCTTCTTCGCTTACACTTTCCCACTCATTCACCACATCTACCTACTAAACTATTTTAGGGTTTTTTGTGAACAAAAAATACAAGTAAAAGCAAAAAAAAACCATGTCCCTTAGCATATTCTAGCATTACCGGATAAGAAGAAAGGAAATGGTAGAAACTGGACATTTGCGGTTTTAATCAGGTATCCTTAGTAAAATGGAAGGGATGGAGACTGGAAGTGGATAGTATTTGTTCTAAAGTATTAACGTCCGGAGGAACTTTTCCCTGAAAGGAAGTCAAGCAGCAACAAACAAAACTCACTTCCTCTAAATGACCGTCCTCACACTCCCCACTGCATACTTTACTTCCTTTATCTTTCCAACCTTACCCTCACAAATCCTGTTATTACATTTCCACATCCTTTATTCTTCTGAAAATTATTTTACCACACTATACTATGGTTTCCTATTTCATAAATCAAAGTATACGCAAAGAAGGAATCTTGTTATCAGTTTTAATATTTAAATATGATTCATGTTGGGTAGCTTCCACTCTAGTCATTTTGCACGAATAAGAGTACAGATAAAGTCATTTGAATAGCAATAATTAATGAGTTCGATTTAAATATTTAATATAATAATATTATAGTTATGTTATCCTCTTGGAAAATGGAATATTGAAACCATTTTCAACTTTTTTAACTTTTAAATAAATTCTAGTTTTATTTAAGTTTATTCACATGTAACAACTATAGCAATCGTCTTAGATTTCCGAAAGTGTTTTAAGGTCCTCGATTTTAGATTTCTAAAATCACTCTCAATCTGCTTCTCAAAATTTAATTTTCTTTTATTTTCTCTGCATGTATGTGTGTAAAAATAGATTAACCGAAACGATTAAACAAAATTTCTCAAATACTTTCAACATCAAAAACGTTCTGGTAAATCGAGAGTATTGCGTTGTTAAATTAATATTTCGAGAAAGCCATCAATGATTTTATTTAAACTTTTAACATTTGTTTTGTAAAATCTGCAGTTTTTATTACTATATGATCAGATAATCACTTATGTCCTACTAAATTCTCTTACTCTGCAACAGAATTCATATTAGATTTATGAAATTGAGTTTTCAGCGAAAATATACATGTCTGAGATCCTCTGACTACGATAAAGGTGGTTCTTAAAAAATAGCCTCTCTCTCTCTCATGTGTGTATGTGTGTGTGTGTGTGTGTGTGTGTTCTACTCTGAAAGTATCTCTAACACCAGGGAGTTTATTTCCACATACTCTATCATACATAAATATTGTAGTGACATGGCAAAGTCATTGACATCGGCAAAGTACACCAAAGAAATAATAATTTACAACTAGTGGTTCCAGCCAGCTGCTATCTTAACAAAGGGCAGTAATAAAATAGCAACCTAGTTGGCCGCCGACAGCAGCGGCCAACCAGACAAACAACAAAGCCTTTTCATCAATACTTACATCAATAAGCAAGCACCGCGATAAGGTTGGCCACTGAACTGACCTGAATAAGGTCACCAAACTACGAAGGTCGCTCACTAGGACAGATGTCTTGGTGTGAGTGTGAACAACAGAAATATATAAACTCTATCATATACGACGAGATCATTATTATATCATCCACGGCCAAACGAGCACGTCTTTATACACAAGCGGCAATTTACTATACACAGTTATATTCAAACTTATCATTCTCTTAGTTGTGCATCTTAGTTAGTTATTTTATCATTCTAATTTATCTTCTATTTATTACTAAGTATTTTATTATAATTATTAGTTACCATTTCTAACGTTCAAAGTATTGTTCAATTATAGTTATATTCATATAAACCGTTTAATTATTCGAGCACTAACTTCCCAAAATCTCTCAACTAACTTCCGCCCTCTTCAAGACATCTGCTACTCCAGGAATCACACATCAAACGATTCCATTACAGTATATTGAATATATGGTTGGGTCCGCAATATTGGATAACATCTACGATTTTATCACCGTAACATGCTGCATTTTGTTAGTTCTGACCGGTTTCGGATTTTCATACACCGTCAGAATAAGGTGGAGAGATGGCTTCAACTATGTTTTCGTATCTATCACAAACGACAAATGATTGAATCAACCAGCGTGAAGATAGTACTACAAAGTTGAAAGAAAAATATTTGAGCAGTTTTCAAGACAATCCGCAAATAACTAAAAAAAAAAAAAATATTTAGTAAAGTATTTTAACAGCAAGAGAAGTTCAGCAACCACAGAGAGCAAGAGAAGCTCAACCACTCTCTCGGACTGGAGTGGGAGAGTGGGAGAAGCTGTATAAATATAGGGGCGGACAGTCCATGGAACACAGTTAAACACAGTTGAAATCAGTTCAGTACATCCAACCGCTACGTATCATTCTCATACCATTCTACCTTAAACATTCATCCATTGTAAAGTCCAGGCAGTCTGTGTCTATTTATTAATATATTAGTTAACCAGTGTTATCCATGTCTGCTTCTGAACTCATCAAACAAAACCAATTCTCTCCATCTAACACATCGATTATAGTACTGATAGATTTTGACCGTTAAAAGAGGTGATTTTTATCTAAACAGAATATCAAGTCTGAGCTCCCCGCAATTTTTTCTTTTTTGAGTCTTTTTATCTTTTCATAATCATATCCTAAACACAAACAAACGCACCATGCACATACGTACACATTCAACACAAACATAACACATATCACCAGTCCTTATAATTATCGTATGACCAACACTTTGGAACAACTTTACATAACTATTTCTAATGATCTCAACAAACTATTCATCAAGGGATTTAATAACTTCTCACCTTTCTGATCATCTCAATCCACTAATTCACCACTTCCACCATCTTTGACAAACCCACTTCCTGACAAATCCATTCGATGACGTTGGAGATCATTAGAAAAATTAATATTTTGGAGATTCATTATTCGTTGATAACTCCACTCTTGTTTTTTTTTAGTCACATTATTTACTTGTTACGAGTATTCTATTGCTCTTTAATTACAAATTTCAAATAAATAAAAAAAAAGTTAGAAAATTAGTCTGTTAGAGAGAATTTCGTGTAAGAGAAAATTGTGTCAGTTTTTCAAAATAGGGTTTTTTTTTTATTTATTTTCAATGTATTATCTACAAATTGTTTGCCATGTTCTTAACGTGGCCGTTGTTATTAATCTCTGTTAATCTTTTTTATACAAGAATTTTATAATTAAATAATTCATAATTTAAAATAGTTCATAATTATTAATTTCATTTACTCCTAGCAAGAGAATGTATTGTAATCGTGTCAAATTTTCGATATCTAGTTTTCACCGGAAATAACCGTTTTGATATTGATGATGCTAAAAATGTGGTTATTAGCAGATGGTCTGTTTTTGTTTTTTTTGAAATATATATTTGTCAGCACGCTCCACTAAAGTATTAGATACAATTTATACAGATCTTTAACTGTTTAGTACATTATTTTTAGTATAAGAAAAAAAAATAACATAATTGATGGACACATTTGTACAATTATCATTATCAATATGTCAATATTATCAACAAAGTTATAAATATTTATAATTTATAATTCTACTTTTGTTATAGAGTATAACAACGAGAACTATAAACAAGAATAAATTGAAATGCTATAAATTCAAGTTAAAAGAAGTGAAATTTAGCTATTTCCGTGTACGTACAGATATATATAAGTATATATAATTTGTATTTATTTTTTTTTATTTATTTATTTGTGTGCGTGTGTGTGTGTGTGTGTGTGTGTGTATGATTGTATGAGAACAGCACAGCTCAATTAAGAAAAATTGCAGAAAGTTCAAACACGATTTTCCATTTAGGTATCACTATGGGATCCGACAGTAGTTATCTGTCAAAATTTCTTAACCGGAAGTACCATTTTACTAATGTTTTTTTTTTTCACTTTCTTTCAATTTTCTCAAAAATAGCTCAAATGATTTTCTTTAAACTTGGCATATCAACTATCAATATTCAAAGATCTACAGATTTTTTTATTTGTAACATTTCTCTGGGAAAATGCATTTAAGGGCACTTTTGGGGGAGGGATGGGGTTAGGTTATCCTTTCAAGTGCTATTTCAGTTTATTACACAATTCTATCAGATAATTAATATTAATTAGAATTAAATATGTTGTTGAAATTCCGAATTTTGAAGAAAATCAGATGAGCGGAAGTGCGTTTTTACTGAAAAGTATTTTTCAGTTTTCTGCTATTTTTTTTTTAAAACGGCTCCAACGATTTTCTTTAAACTAATTACGTGATCTACACATATAAAGAGCTACAACTTTTTTTTGTAATATTTCTCCGGATAAACTCATTTAACGAGGCGGCTTTTGGGGGAGTGGTAGGGTTTTGTTTGCCTGTAAAATGGTATCTTAGTTGATTATACAATTTTTTACCATCTAGACAAAATTAATTAGAAATAAATAGAATGCCAAAATGCCAAGTTTCAAGAAAATTAATAAACTGAAAATGCGTTTTTATTGAACATATTTTGCAGTTTTTGCAATTTTTTACATAAAAACACCAACGAATTTCAGTAAATTCGGTATAGTAACTATAAACTTTATCAATTACAATATTGAAAACTGGAATACGAGAAAGTTGTGTGAGTATTTCCAAATTTTAGTAACAATTCTAAGGTTGTAGAAACTTTGTCAATTATAATTTATTGTAATGTCAATTGTAATTTTAAGAAAATGGCCTGAAGTGTTTCACAATTATTTTTGTATTTTTTTTGTTATTTAATATAGCAAATCTGTCTACATTATCATTTTCTGTAATTTGTATTAATCTGTGTATATTACATTTATTTATTTTGTAAGAATATTCAGTGTACTAATTTTTCATATTATCTTTCTTTGTACTTCGCTGTTATTATGGTCCAAAACATGAAAACACCTACTTTCTCCAAATGTTTCGTAATTGCAGGAAGTGGTAATATTTTTGCCTGAATTCTGTATAAAACGTGCTGTTTGACATGTCAGGCTAATATTAAATTAAAGAATAATACATTTATTTATTTGACATTATAATGAGTAGTATATGTTTGCCGGTTCCAGGACAGATTTTTGCTCCCTCACCTACCCCCCTCGCCTTCTACCTTCCAACCTTCCCTGTCCATGATCCACCACCCCCCTCACCGCCCTAGTTACCCCTCTCCAACCACATAACCCCCCTCCCCTCCCCCAACCTATTCCCAACTTTTCCCCCCCCCTCCCCCTCCCTGCCCCTTTTCCTGTAGCGAAGAATAATAAAATTAATTTTTTATTTGCTGAGGTAGCAAAAGCGATCGCACACCTTCGTCATCCAGTCCATCCTTACCAGCGCACTCAGCGCTAGTGGTAACTTGGCACTAGTAGTTTTTCTTTAGATCCTTTACACTCACCCCACATACTTCTCCCTCATCGCACTCTCAGATCCTTTGCTCTCTCCTCTCTCTCTCTAGATAGATATAAAATATATACACAGAGACTTAAAGAGAGGCTCTGCCCCACGTACCCCAGGCCAGGGTTCATTAACCTGTATTTTTCCATTCGTACAAAAGTTTATTAACCTCTATGTATGCACAATGTTTGCAATATAATATATTTACTTATTTTTTTTTTTTTAGACGGATACTTATGTAAGTTTTTTGGTAAACAATAAACTAAAACTTAATCTATGGTTCCTTCTTATATACTTTTATCGATCAAGTATATTGACATTTAATACAGTATATTGATTTATGAGTCACTTACCTGTGTAAGGTTTTGGGTAAGCAATTTACAAGTTAATCTCCATTTTCCTTTCTTTTTTTTTATCGATCATTATATATTTATAGAATCCAATATATCGGTTACTTTTTTTTTTTTTTTTTGGCACAGTTTAAAGTTGTTGGACCTGTTATCGACGAAATAGTTAATAACATGTTTTATCGAAGTAATTGTTTATGCAATTAAAGAAAGGAAAAAAAGCTAGTGATTTAATAACTGGTGTATCTCAATTTACATACCAAATTCCGCAAATTTAATCACTAGACAGATACTTAGTTTTTTTGGTAAACAATAAACTAAAACTTAATCTATGGTTCCTTCTTATATAGACACCTATTATCTATTATTTTAACGATCAAGTATATTGACATTTAATACAGTATATTGATTTTATGAGTCACTTACCTGTGTAAGGTTTTTGGTAAGCAATTACAATTTAATTTCCATTTTCCTTCTTTAAGAAAAATCTATTTAGCCTATTATACAAAACACACCGAGGACAGCCGAACTACAGAGCCGATAATAACCGAACAGTCCTTTTTTTTTTTAAAAAAAAAAGAAGAAAAATACACATTACACAATCATTTGTAATTAAGTTGTCCAAGTTTTGTAATAATAACCACAGTCCAAATCGTTCGTTAGTAGGTTTTACTTTTCTTCCATAGAGCTGAGAAACACTTAACATGTTGTCTCTGCCGATGACCGATTAACACTTAATTACAAAGGACTCCACTATGAGTTAAATCTCCACTTTCCTTTTTAAGATAATTTTTTGTTTTGTTTATCGATCAACTATATTTATCGAATCTAATATATCGTTTTCTTTTTGGTACTGCTTAAAGTCGTTGGATCTGTTATCTAACGCAATGTACGACGAAATAGTTAATAATATGTTTTGTCGAACTAATTGTTTATGCAATTAAAGAAAGGGGGGAAAAAAAAAGCTAGTGTTTAACCAGAGATTAATAACTGTTGTATCTCAATTTACGTATCAAATTCCACATATTTAATCACTTTTCTAATCTAAAACGTACTCAATTTACACACATAATTCCGTCAATTCTTGCAAAGAAGAGATGTAAGTTTTCGGTTAGAAATGTAGAAAGTGCCTATCTTACAAACTGACATGTAAGAAATAAAAGTAAGAATAGCGATTTATGCGTACATATTAAAACTAGTAATTTAAATGGAACTTATATATTTTTAAACACTTTTTATTAGAGCAAAAGTAATTTTCTCTAGAGATAACTACGGTAAGTTTGCAGTTAAAATTGTAAAAGTCGAAAGTGCGTATCTTAGAGCTTAACATGTAAGAAATAAAAGCAAGAATTGCGGTATATACGCATTTATTAAAACTAGTAATTTAACTGGAATTTATATGTTATACATGTTTAAACACTTCTTATTTGCGCAAAAGTAATTTCTCTCTAGAGATAGTTTGCGGAGTTTCGCAGTAATATCTTACTACAGTAGTATTTTTCTGTAGTCTTTTTACAGGAGTAAGTCTAATTCCACCACAGTGGAAAGCTGATCCTACACAGATAATGTAATTTCAAAAAAAAAAGAAATCTTCTATCGAATTAATTGTTTGTACAATTAAACAAATTACTTAAAGAAAGGAAAACTTAGTGGATCCAGTAGTCTTTTTATCTCAATTTAGGTACAAAATTCCCCTACATTTTTGCAATCTAAGAAGCACTCAATTTACGTACTTAACTCCCCCAAAAAAGTGATCAGTTTCCAATTTAACTGGTAAATGAATTATTCTATATTTTTGTAATCTAATAAGTATTCAATTTACATATATAATTCCAATAGAGAATTTAATAAATTAATGGGATTTATACAATACCTAGATAGAAGTAACTTCCTTAGTGAGTAACAGATTGATATTCGCTCCTAGAGTTATGGATGTGCAAATGACGAATGATTAGACACAGTAGAGAATGTATTGTGTTAAATGTCTTTGGTCAGGTCAAAATGTAAAATCACTGCACAAGATATACAAAAGAATATATTGCACTAAAACATTCGTAAGTTATCGTATTGTGAATTGGAATAACAGTTTTGCTAGTAATTTCCAAGTTCTTTCCTCAACCTTTCTAAATATGTAACAACTTCTTCTGCCATCTTACATTCTTAAACAGGCATAGTATATTATGCGCTAAAAAACATGTTACTTTTTAATAAAAGAATATTGGAACAAGTTAAACCATTATAAGTTTCTAATCTGGGGAAATGATTGCATTATATCCAAATTCGAAATCTTCTGTTTTGTAGCCATTGTCTAATGTCTATTAGTCCAAGAAAACACAGATATACAATAGAATATAAACATATATTGCACTAAAACATTCTTAAGTTATCGCATGGCAATTCTTGTGGATTGCAATAACAGTTTTGCTAGTAATTTCCAAGTTCTTTCCTCAACCTTTCTAAACATGTAACAACTAAGAAATAAGTTTCTAATCTGGGGAAATTATATCCAAGTTCGAAATCTTTGTTTTGTACCCATTTTCTAACGTCTATTAGTCCAAGAACAACCAAGAAAAACACAGATATACAATAGAATATAACATATATTGCACTAAAAACAGTCGTAAGTTATCGCATGGTAATTATTGTGGATTGGAATCAGCTTTCCTCAACCTTTTTAAACATGTAAACAACTTGTTCTACTGTCTTACATTCTTAAACAGGCATAGGAAATTATGTCCTAAACAATATGTTACTTTTTAATCGAAGAATATTGGAACAAGTTAAACCAATGTTTGCATAGTATAGGAAATGGGAAATGATTGCATTATATCCAAATTCGAAATCTTCTGTTTGGAATTTAGACATTTCTACCAACACTAACGTCTATTAGTCCAAGTACAACACAGATATACACAGAATATAATACATATTGCCCTAAAACAGTCTTAAGTTATCGCTTGGCAATTATTGTGGATTGCAATAACAGTTTTGCTAGTAATTTCCAAGTTCTTTCCTCAACCTTTCTAAACATGTATACCTACAACTTGTTCTACTGTCTTAAATTGTTAAACAGGCATACTGATATTATGCACTAAAAAATATGTAATTTTTTAATCGAAGAATATTGGAACAAGTTAAACCAATGTTTGCATAGTATAGGAAATGGGAAATGATTGCGTTATATACAAAAATTCAAAAATCTTCTGTTTGTAGCTGTTGTCTAACGTCTAATAGTTAAAGCTGTTTAAAACAAACAAACAAAAAATACTGCAAACATACAAGTGTCTGGACCCCAAACTGTTGTAATTGGTACCGATTAGAAATATAAATATATTCTATAGTCATTTGGAAGAAATTAGTCAAAATATTCCCCCAAAAAAAAGGAAAATCATTATTAGTTCTGTTTAATGTTTTAACTTGTTTTTATTAGACGGAAATTATAACACAGAAGTATTTTTGCTTAGTCAGATCGCATTCCTACACCTTCTTACGAGTCCTGGCACACACACACACACACACACATACGCGCACGCGCGCACTACATGCTGTTAAGTGAATAATTGACAGAAATAAAAAAAAATACATGTTTCTCTATTTTTGCAATACAAAAGAAAGGAAATAATTGCAACCATTAAAAGTAAAAATTGATCACCGTTTTCTCTATTATTTTTCTCTCATAATACATAGATGTGTACGGTTCTATTATAAATAACACAAACATAATATTTTGTTTAATTACAAAATCCATACCTTATACTATAATCTTGGTAATAATATACATAATTTACACACACACACACACACACACACACACACACACACAACACAAATCTTTTATGTCTACTGGCAGAGTATGTTTTAACTTATCTAAATTGTCAAAATTTATAGTCAAAATCTAAAGCTAAGTCTTGCATTTCTCTTACTAACCAGCAATGTCTATTTCTATAAGGAACTAGTTTAAGGCCTACCAAAATTACTGCTTCTAACCGGTTGCACTCAGAAACTTTAACACGACCTCTTATTTCTTTATCGTTCTCCTGTTGTGTTGAAAGCGGTACCTTGTATATTTTTCCTGTGCAAAATTCCATCTTCTCTATTTTGGCAAACGAGTGTCCATTGTAACTTGTTACACCAGTAAATGTTAAAAATGGTTTCTCTCGGTAGGTGAGGAAATTATATCCAACCCATTTTTCGGTATTATAATGTAACCATTTTCTTTATTACAATAGGCACTATTTTTTTTTTTGTTTTGTTTTTGTGGTACCCTTTTAGTTCTTGCACTCTTCTTTTTCTGCATATATAAAAGTTCTTTTGTTGTTTACGGGAAACACCAGTTGTGTCCAAAGTTTTGCAATGTGGTTTAATATTTTTAAATTCTGTCAACTCGTTTTACACCAGTTGCTTGTATTCCTCTTTCTGTAGTTTTTTCTGTATATAGTCTATCTTCCTTCTTTTTAAATCCACCTAGTTCTAAGTGTCGTTTCTTTACCCATACATGGGAGTTCTATTTCTTTTACTGTATATGGCAATAGCCTACCGGCTCTCTTCCGTAAGACATGGTACCAATCCTGTCTTTTCGATATCTATGGTATGGTATAAAACAGTGTTCCAGTGTTTTGAGAAATACGCATTTAATGTAACATTTTTGCACAACTAAGTGTCGTTTCTTTGCAGATGGTACATACATTAGAGGTGGGAGTTCTATTTCTTTTACTGTATATGGCAATAGCGTGTTGGTTATGTTAGCTCTCTTCCGTTAAGACATGAAAAAAATTACATTATTGGTAGAGACCAATCCTGTCTTTTCGATATCTACACTTCCTGGTATGGTAGAAAAAAGTGTTCCAGTTTTTGAGAAATACGTTTCCCCAACGTTTTTAATGTAACATTTTTGCGCAATCTGTACAATATCTTTGTTTACACAATCTTCTACAATATAATATATAATTAATTGGTAGAGAGTTAAAACGAAATGTCGAAACAACATAATTTATCATTTTTTTTTTTTTTCTCTGTTCTTGGTATTTTCCGGTAGGTTTAACTGTATACCAGTCAACTTTCGTGTGTTCTTATTCGCCCAATATACATACTGTAACAAATTATTAAATACAAGGCAACAACTGTTCTGTAAAGTGTCTGTTAGCCTTGTCCACATCTTTTGCAAAAGAAACAGAATACATTGGAGCTTGACGGAAATAACGTTTACTACTTTCCAATAGGGATAAACAGTCTTCCAGAGGGTTGTACATATCGTCGGTTGCTTTGTAATAATTTTCCAATACAGTAGTTATAAATTGTAGCTTCTAGTCTTGTAATACCATGTTCTTTGGTAGAAGTAGACGAAAAGGTTTCTTTTAATCTTGTATCCGAACAATTTACAAAATCTGTAATATAATTGCCGATTTTCTTATTAACACCCTGACTTGTTATTTTGACAAATAAACTTATTGCATATTTTAACTGTTGCGATAGAAGTTAACCAAGTTAAACAGTTCTTACCAACTGTTTTATCGTTATCCACAAATTACATTACACTCGTTCTTATACTCTCCTTGGTAGCAAAAGTTAAAGTTATTGGTTAAATAACTACCCATTTCTGTTTTATTAAATATTCCAGCAAAGTCCTGTATTATATCCAAATCCATTAGGTAGTAATCTTCCTCTTTTAGTCGGTTTAAATAATTCTTGCAATTTTTTCAGCTGATTCTCCAATTTTACATCTGACAACTCGACTTTGTATGGTATACATACTGGGTTGTTATATATATATTTTTTTTTCCTTCTAATTTCCTTCTAAACAATTAGGTTTTTTCCATCTCCATAGCAGTCTTCCAAAGCACATATTTTAACAAGCATTATATTGTCGCAAAACGGGTCTGTATCTTCCATAGAGCTGAGAAACACTTAACACTTTGTGAGAGCCCATGTTGTCTCTGCCGACGAATAAGGACTGGTCGACCATTTTCGGCTCTGTAGTTCGGCTGTCCTCGGGGTGTTTTGTGTAATAGGTTTAGGTTTACACGTAGACAAAATTAGGCAAAGGTTTGGTTTTGGTAAGGTACGCAAAATAAAGATTTAGCCGCAACCGAAAAATGTACAATCCCAGTTTACCAGTCTTGTAATTGTTTACCAGTCCCCTGTAAAATGTTGGAGAATCAGCTGAAAAAATTGCAAGAATTATTTAAACCGTCTAAAAGAGGAAGATTACTACCTAATGGATTTGGATATAACACAGGACTTTGCTGGAATATTTAATAAAACAGAAATGGGTAGTTATTTAACCAATAACTTTGACTTTTGCTACCAAGGAGAGTATAAGAACGAGTGTAATGTAATTTGTGGATAGCGATAAAACAGTTGGTAAGAACTGTTTAACTTGGTTAACTTCTAACGCAACAGTTAAAATATGCAATAAGTTTATTTGTCAAAATAACAAGTCAGGGTGTTAATAAGAAAATCGGCAATTATATTACAGATTTTGTAAATTGTTCGGACACAAGATTAAAAGAAACATTTTCGTCTACTTCTACCAAAGAACATGGTATTACAAGACTAGAAGCTACAATTTATAACTACTGTATTGGAAAATTATTACAAAGCAACCGACGATATGTACAACCCTCTGGAAGACTGTTTATCCCTATTGGAAAGTAATAAACGTTATTTCCGTCAAGCTCCAATGTATTCTGTTTCTTTTGCAAAAGATGTGGACAATGCTAACAGACACTTTACAGAACAGTTGTTGCCTTGTATTTAATAATTTGTTACAGTATGTATATTGGGCGAATAAGAACACACGAAAGTTGACTGGTATACATTTAAACCTACCGGAAAATACCAAGAACAGAGAGAAAAAAAAAATGATAAATTATGTTGTTTCGACATTTCGTTTTAACTCTCTACCAATTAATTATATATTATATTGTAGAAGATTGTGTAAACAAAGATATTGTACAGATTGCGCAAAAATGTTACATTAAAAACGTTGGGGAAAAGTATTTCTCAAAAACTGGAACACTTTTTTCTACCATACCAGGAAGTGTAGATATCGAAAAGACAGGATTGGTCTCTACCAATAATGTAATTTTTTTTCATGTCTTAACGGAAGAGAGCTAACATAACCAACACGCTATTGCCATATACAGTAAAAGAAATAGAACTCCCACCTCTAATGTATGTACCATCTGCAAAGAAACGACACTTAGTTGTGCAAAAATGTTACATTAAATGCGTATTTCTCAAAACACTGGAACACTGTTTTATACCATACCATAGATATCGAAAAGACAGAATTGGTACCATGTCTTAAGGAAGAGAGCTGGTAGGCTATTGCCATATACAGTAAAAGAAATAGAACTCCCATGTATGGGTAAAGAAATGACACTTAGAACTAGGTGGATTTAAAAAGAAGGAAGATAGACTATATACAGAAAAAACTACAGAAAGAGGAATACAAGCAACTGGTGGAAAACGAGTTGACAGAATTTAAAAATATTAAACCACATTGCAAAATTTTGGACACAACTGGTGTTTACCGTAAACAACAAAAGAACTTTTATATATGCAGAAAAAGAAGAGTGCAAGAACTAAACGGGTACCACAAAAACAAAACAAAAAAAAATAGTGCCTATTCTAATAAAGAAAATGGTTACATTATAATACCGAAAAATGGGTTGGATATAATTTCCTCACCTACCGAGAGAAACCAATTTTAACATTTACTGGTGTAACAAGTTACAATGGACACTCGTTTGCCAAAATAGAGAAGATGGAATTTTGCACAGGAAAAATATACAAGGACCGCTTTCAACACAACAGGAGAACGATAAAGAAATAAGAGGTCGTATTAAAGTTTCTGAGTGCAACCGGTTAGAAGCAGTAATTTTGGTAGGCCTTAAACTAGTTCCTTATAGAAATAGACATTGCTGGTTAGTAAGAGAAATGCAAGACTTAGCTTTAGATTTTGACTATAAATTTTTGACAATTTAGATAAGTTAAAACATACTCTGCCAGTAGACATAAAAAGATTTGTGTCGTGTGTGTGTGTGTGTGTGTGTGTGTGTGTGTGTAAATTATGTATATTATTACCAAGATTATAGTATAAGGTATGGATTTTGTAATTAAACAAAATATTATGTTTGTGTTATTTATAATAGAACCGTACACATCTATGTATTATGAGAGAAAAATAATAGAGAAAACGGTGATCAATTTTTACTTTTAATGGTTGCAATTATTTCCTTTCTTTTGTATTGCAAAAATAGAGAAACATGTATTTTTTTTATTTCTGTCATTATTCACTTAAGAGCATGTAGTGCGCACGCGCGTATGTGTGTGTGTGTGTGTGTGTGTGTGTGTGTGTGTGTGCCAGGGCTCGTAAGAAGGTGTAGGAATGCAATCTGACTAAGCAAAAATACTTCTGTGTTATAATTTCCGTCTAATAAAAACAAGTTAAAACATTAAACAGAACTAATAATGATTTTCCTTTTTTTTTTGTTTTGGGAATATTTTGACTAATTTCTTCCAAATGACTATAGAATATATTTATATTTCTAATCGGTACCAATTACAACAAGTTTGGGGACCAGACACTTGTATGTTTGCAGTATTTTTTGTTGTTTGTTTTAAACAGCTTTAACTATTAGACGTTAGACAACAGCTACAAACAGAAGATTTTTGAGTTTTTGTATATAACGCAATCATTTCCCATTTCCCTATACTATGCAAACATTGGTTTAACTTGTTCAAATAGTCTTCGATTAAAAAGTAACATATTATTTAGTGCATAATATCAGTATGCCTGTTTAACAATTTAAGACAGTAGAACAAGTTGTAGGTATACATGTTTAGAAAGGTTGAGGAAAGAACTTGGAAATTACTAGCAAAACTGTTATTGCAATCCACAATAATTGCCAAGCGATAACTTAAGACTTTTTTTAGGGCAATATACTGTATTATATTCTGTGTATATCTGTGTTGTTCTTGGACTAATAGACGTT